>JAPFBL010000155.1:0-307500 GCA_026182355.1 Hermatobates lingyangjiaoensis
TAACAGGGACTGATGATTAAGATCAAAACCACCTATTCAAACTTTTTATTAATTAAATCATTGCACGCATCCATTATTAATGAGATGCGTATTCCAGTAGTTATCAATGCATATGAAGGGATTATCTGGTGAATTATAACCCTCAATCCGTTTGGTTATTGCTTTGAAATGTTTAGAAAAACAAAATAGTGAATAGTAAAGTAATAATATGCGAATTATTTTTCCAAATATTATTGTGATTAATATAATTTAGATTCTAATCAAACTAGTTACTACCTGCTTTCAATCAAATCTCACTTTTAGTATACTTGTGCAATAAGTTGCAAAAATACAACAAACCTGATTAGTTACTACTATTTTTCAATCATACAGCATGTTTGGTCCACTTATACAAAAAGTTGAAAAAATGTAAAAAAAAAAGTTAACTTTTTACTATCTGTCTTCAAGCTTATTGCACTTTTATTACACTTGTACAAAAAGAGTCAAAAATGTAATAAAGTTGTCTAGTTACTACCTGTTTTCAATAATATCGAACTTTTAGTACACTTGTAAAAAAAGTAGAAAAATGTTACAAAGTTGACCCAGTTGCTAAATATTTTCAATCAAATCATACTTTTAGGACACTTGTACAAAAAGTTGGAAAAATGTAACAAAGTTGATTAGTTATTACATGTTTATAATCATGTCGCACTGTTAGTATAGTTGTTCAATAAGTTGCAAAAAGGTAACAAAGCTGACTAGTTACTACCCTTTTTTAATCATATCACACTTTTGGTCCACTTATGCAAAAAGTTGAAGCAATGTAAAACAAGTTGACTAGTAAAAAAGGTAGTAACGTTTTTTCAATCAATTCGAACTTTAAGTACACTAGTACAAAAACTTGAAAAATGAAACAAAGTTGACTAGTTACTTCATTTTTTCAAATCATATTGAACTTTTAGTAAACTTGTACAAAGTACAAAAAGTTAAAAAATTTAACAAAGTTGACTAGTTTCTACCTGTTTCAATCATATTGAACTTTTAGTACACTTGTAAAAATAGTAGAAAACTGTAACAAAGTTGAATAATAGTTATCTGTTTTCAATTAAATCGCACATTTTAGTACACTTGTACAAAATGTTGAAAAAATGTAACAAAGTTGACTAATAACTACCATTTTTCAATGACATCGCACTTTTAGTACACTTGTACAAAAAGTGGAGATCATGTAACAAAGTTGACTAGTTACTAACTGTTCTCACTTAATTCGCATATTTAGTACACCCTTACAAAAATTTGAAAAAAATTAACAAAGTTGACCAGTTACAGCCTGTTATCAATCATATTGACTTTTAGTACACCTTATAAAAAGGTGGAAAAATATAACAAATATGACTACTTACTCCCTCTTTTCAATCATATTGCACATTTAGTACAATTGTACAAAAAGTTGAAAAAATGTAAAAAGGTTCACTAGTTAGTACCTGTCTTCAATCACATCGCACTTTTAGTACACTTATACAAAAAGTTGAAAAAATTAACAAAGATGTCTAGTTACTACCTGTCATTAAGCATATCGCACATTTAGTACAGTTGTACAAAAAGTTGAAAAAAAATACGACAGTTGACTAGTTACTACCTGTTTTCATTTAAATGTGACATTTAGTATACTTGTGCAATTAGTTGCAAAAATGTAACAATGCTGGCTAGTTAGTACTATTTTTCAATCATATCGCATGTTTGGTCAACTTATACAAAAAGTTGGAAAAATGTAAGAAAAAGTTAACTAGTTACTATCTGTCTTCAAGCATATTACACTTGTACAAAAACTTGAAAAATGTAACAAAGTTGACTAGTTGCTACACGTTTTCAATCAAATCATACTTTTAGTACATTTGTGCAAAAAGTTGAAAAAATGTAACAAATTTGACTAGTTACTACGTGTTTATAATCACATCGCACTGTTAGTATATTTGTGCAATAAGTTGCAAAAAGGTAAAAAAGCTTTATTCAACTTTATTCAACACCAAAGATGTGGTGTCTTCCTGATGATGAACACAAAGTGTTCGAAACGTGTTGTTGTTGTTGAATAAAACTTTATTTGTGTAGAGACTTTTGTTTGTTTATTAATTTTACCTCAGAATAAATAATAATAACTTATTTTATAGTTCTGTTTATAATTTTTTTAATTAAAAAGACACACTTTTTTAAAGTGTAAGCTTTTAAACAGTTTAATTGAAAATATGTCAGTTTTTTTTGGTAGGGGTACACGGGATTATGCTGGAGGTACATTGTACAGTTTTGGTGCTGAAAATGAAAACCAGATTAGTTGTGTTACCATTTTTGAACCTGAATAATAATAATAATAACGTGATATAACTAATTTTTTTTGTGCTATATTTGTCATATAGATAGTATATATTTTGGTTTCACTTAGGATGAATGCGGAAGCTCGGGCAATGAATTGTACCCTGTGTACGGAGGCTACAATGCTGTTGAAAAGCACCACTCCGAGGGATCTGATTCAACAGGCTCCGATACAGAGCTCAAGTCTTCCCCTCCTCTTTCTTCTAATGGTAAGCAGGAAAACTCATTTTTTATCATGCCAAACCAAAATAACAATTCAGTAATAAAAATATATAAATCTAAATACTGGAGAATTTGAGTAACGCTATACTAACTATAACGCACTACCACCTAAAAGGAAACTATAAAGTTCAGTGTCTATGATAAAGAAAGTAGGTTATTTTTGTGTATTTTTTTCTAGCTGAGTAATTTTTTAGGAAGTAGCACTGTTATAGAAATGTATTATTGTATTTTTTTTGTAATTTTTAATTCAGTTTATTGGATTAATTAATTTATATTTTATATATATATATATATATATATATATATATATAAATATATTAGAATACGTTGGCAGCAGGTCTTCTCTCAAACATATCTGGTTAAAATTTGCAGCAGCTTCTGCAAATCTGATTGGTATTTAAGCTCTTAACTACAAGGCATGCTCTACCTGATGATGACCAACGTTTATATGGTCGAAAGCTCGTAAAATATTGACGATGTCTCTAGGACAGATGTTATGGCAACTGCAGCCAGAAGAAAGAAAAATCGCCCGAAGGATCGAGGCCACCAGCGCAAAGTTAGTGAGTGCAGAAGCTGCTGCAAATTTTAACCAGATATATAAATATATATATATACAATAAAATAAAAAACGAAGGAAACACACAGAAAGACACAGACATAACTCACATCGATATTTCGACAATCGTCGTCATCAGGAGGTGCGAAGAGCGAAGAGCGAAGAGTCCCGCAGGAAGACAGGGCGGTACTGAACTCGGAAACCGCAGCCAGTACCCCACCACTTACCACCAAGCGGGGGAAGGGAGGGAAGGAAATGAAGAGCCAAATTAAGACGTAAAAGGAACGAGTAAAAATTATAACTAAACAAATTATAAAAAAGTAGATAAATCAAATTAAAAATAAAAAAATAATAAATAAAAAGTAAAATAAAAAATAATAAATAAATAAATAAAAAATAATAAATAAATAAATAAAAATAATAAATAAATAAATAAATAAATCATAAATAAATTATCGGTTGAGGTTGAGTCCGGGGGAAGAGCGAGCATCAAGTAAGCATATGTATGCCTCCTCTGAAGCTCTTAGGGTAACTTTATTGTTGGATTCGGGGATCTGTTTCAGGATCTGAACCCTGAAACAGTCATTGAAACTGAGTCCATGCGAGTTCGCATGGATGGCTACAGGATAGTTACTGCGTTGACCGACTGAAGCCCTATGACCATTCATACGAAGGCTCAACTTATTAGAAGTTAAGCCAACATAAAAGGAGTCACACTGAGTGCAATCCAGTCGGTAAACACAGTTGCTCGAGGTACAGGAGGAATTGACCTGAACCGGGTAGGAACTATGGTGGAGAGGGGAATCGAAGGAAGGATTAGGATTAACAATCAGGCAAGTTTGCGGGATTCCTGCGGTTTCCTGCGGGACTCTTCGCTCTTCGCACCTCCTGATGACGACGATTGTCGAAATATCGATGTGAGTTATGTCTGTGTCTTTCTGTGTGTTTCCTTCGTTTTTTATTTTATTGTAAAAAAGTCCGCTGGACCGTTTCTTTTAATATATATATATATTTATATATTGATAAAAGTATCGACCGTGGAATAACCGATCAGGGTTATCAGGAACTGACCGAGTCCCGATAAACTATATTTTTATATTCAGGTGGTAACACTGCAATATTTATGTTTTGTTTCATGAGAGGTACGTACCTCTAATTGCACAGTAATTCCAGGTGGTTTAAAAAAAAATCATAAATATTGCAGTGTCATAAACCTGAAAATAAAAAAAAATATATAAAATATAAATTAATTAATCCAACAAACTGAATTTAAAATTACAAAAAAAATACAATAATACATTTCTATAACAGTGCTGCTTCCTTAAAAATGACTCAGCCAGAAAAAAATACACAGAAATAACCTATCATAGACACTGAACTTTATAGTTTCCTTTTAGGTGGTAGTACTACCAACACAGTGTTTCTATATAAATATAAGAGTTCACTTAATAAGAGACTTTTTTTCAAAGTAAATCATTATATCAATGATCAAACCACAATATGAAATGGGAAAACAAGACTAAGATCTTTCAAATATAACAAGCGGTCTTCGTCAGAGTCAAAAACCCAACTCAAAATTAAGATACCGAAATCATTATATAACAGTTCAAAATTGAAGATAGGTAGCACACAAAGTAAAGAAACACACTTACAAAGTCTAATTTTCGGGCAATCCGTCTTCAGGAGAAAAGAGAAAGGGAGACCAAGCACGTTGTAGACACAACGGCAAGTAACGGTTACTAGCTGTTGCCTTTACAACGTGCTTGGTCTCCCTTTCTCTTTTCTCCTGAAAACGGATTGCCCGAAAATTTGCCTTTGTAAGTGTGTTTCTTTACTTTGTGTGCTACCTATCTTCAATTTTGAACTGTTATTGTGAAAAGTTTGGATCGTCTTGCCGATTATCAAGTGAAATCATTATATATGTATACCTATTCACAGCCAGGGTTTATCTAATTATATTACTTGTGTATGATTAAAATTCAGCTTAAACGTTACTTCACTATTTTTAACAACTGCCAACAGTATAATTTTTTTAACATTAAAAGCATAAACACAGTATATTGTAATTCCTCAATGTAGAAATATAAACAAAATAGAATTGTCTTTAGCTTTATAAAAATTACTAGTTGATGATACCCGATATTGTTGGGCATAAAGCTCAAGACAAAACTTTTACACTTTTTATAAATTTCGCCGGTAAAATGAAAGTTAAAGTAGCCGCCAAGAAATTTCCAGAAATTTTGAAAATAAAATAACTGATATTTTCTGATATACTTCTATGTACCTAATATATTACTGGTATAAGGTATACTTCTGAATATACAATATTCTAGATTTTACTGCTTACTAAATACATACATGTTTGAAGGTAAACCGACCTGTAAACTATTTAGTGGACTAGAGTTAAAACTTCAAGTTTTCTTCTCCTTTTGTTAGTTAAATTAATTTTTATTGAAATTGTACATTATACACTAGAATTTGAGTATGTTTTGTAGCAAACAAGTCATCATTGCTTGGACTAATAAAAACCCATATTTCTGTCTTATTGACCTAATTGATTATTAAAACTAAACAACGCTGTGTGCAAATAAGGTCATTCTAATGTAGGGGTGTCGGTTGGGTAATTTCGATAGATGGGCTGAACCAGACCTGATTAGGGGGTTCTTGTACAAGTTATATCATGTTGTGATTCCCTGCCTACAACAATACGGCCCAGACAACATAATTACACGCCACATGTTAAGCCATTATTTTATAGTTCTTTCTTTTTATTATAACTATACCTTTGCTTTTTTCAACTGAAGGTTTATTTATGAATGAATAGTCTGAGATAGTTTATTATAGATACAGCTATTATAAGTAACTTCTAAAGCAGGTGTCTTTAACCTTTTTTACATCGCGACCCATTTTTGACAAAATTTATTTTGGTTTTTTGTATTTAAAATTCAAACATTTCGCGACCCTCTGGTCGCGATATCTCGACCTGTTCTGAACGTAGCCTATCATACCTCCTATGGTGTTTTAATATCTCGACCTGTTCTAAACGTAGCCTATCATACCTCCTATGGTGTTTTAATATCTCGACCTGTTCTAAACGTAGCCTGTCATACCTCCTATGGTATTTTAATATCTCGACCTGTTCTGAACGTAGCCTATCATACCTCCTATGGTATTTTAATATCTCGACCTGTTCTGAACGTAGCCTATCATACCTCCTATGGTATTTTAATATCTCGACCTGTTCTGAACGTAGCCTATCATACCTCCTATGGTATTTTAATATCTCGACCTGTTCTGAACGTAGCCTATCATACCTCCTATGGTGTTTTAATATCTCGACCTGTTCTAAACGTAGCATGTCATACCTCCTATGGTATTTTAATATCTCGACCTGTTCTGAACGAAGCCTATCATACCTCCTATGGTGTTTTAATATCTCGACCTGTTCTAAACGTAGCCTGTCATACCTCCTATGGTGTTTTAATATCTCGACCTGTTCTGAACGTAGCCTGTCATGAGTTCATGAGTTCCATGAGTAATTTTCATTATTTGTTAAAGTATTAACCTGGTTGTTATTATGATTACAATTAGAAAGCATTGAAACATTAATGAAAACTACCTGAGGTGGCCCTGAAATGTGGCAACTGAGTAGTAATGGAATATGGGGAATCTGTCAGTGTGCTTTCCTCCCAAACGTCAACTGTTTCAGCGAATTAGTTGGACAGTATCTACTTTGTTGCAAACACTAATGCCTTTCTCTGGATTCAAAACCCATTTCATGATTCTCCTGACATTAAAGTATTACCTTTGAAGGAAATCTAACAGTTAATAATATTTCAGCAAACTTTGGATTCAAAAGTAAATTTATGGAAACTAAACTAACAACAGTTTATCTTAGTATTTTAGAAATTTTGTTTCGAGGGATTTTCGACTACTTGTTTCTGCATTGATACTTAAATTAAACTCGTACTTGAAAGTCTTTTATGCACAACATTGCAGATACATCCCAGACATTAAATACATAACTATCTTGCTTACCTAAGGTGGTATGATGTCGGTTTTTATATTCTTTATTGATAAGTATGCTACCTGGTAGATAAATTTTTCTAGAGTTGAATAGGCAATGTTATGATGTACCGTGAATGTGTTTTTTTATATTTTGCCAATATAAAAAGCTAAACATTACACAGCATTGTTATCGGTAGCCCTTTTTCTCATAACTTTGATTTTATTTAATTAAAAGTTTTAAATTTATTTAGTTTTTAAAACAAGATTCAATTGAACCCAACTATTTTTAGTATCATTTCACATCAACTGTATCAAATAAGAGCAGTATTGTTTTCTATGCCTATATTTGTATCCTTCACATTTCTATGGGCAAAAAATGCGTTTCATTTGTTTTGGTTTTAGGTAAATCCATTATTGGAGTAGGGATCTTTAACGGTTACGTGACATGACACAGACTCGGGACTTAGAATAAGACCGAAAAGTGCGGTTCATTTGTTTTGGTTTTAGCTAAATCCCTTATTGGAGTAGGGATCTTTAACGGTTACGTGACATGGTACAGGCCCGGGACCGAGAATATGACGTCCCCCCCCCCCCGCCCCAAAGGACTGCATGATTACAGGAGAGATAGCAAAGAATAGGTAAGTAAGGGAAGGAGTTAAAGATTACAAGAGCGAAAGTTACCTACTACCTACAGGGGTGGACCGGACCGCCCCAGATCAGCGCACAGACAGGTGGACTTGCCACCCCCGGAGGCAGACGAGGCAAGCCCCCCTCCCAGGTTATGCCTTTCTTAGTTCACGCCATCCAGGCTTGTTAAGCCCCCCCCCCCCCCCCCCCAACCACCACGACAAGCTGAAGGAACGTCAGCGGGAGGGGGAGGAGGATGTTTAACCAGTCAGTCATGACCCTGTGCGATGTCAGGTACTCGTTAAAGATCCTACCCAGTAAAGGGATAATTTATGACTCCCAATGTTGAATAAACAGGTAATGTGGCTTGCCCATTACTAAAATGGGTGCCGAATAATAAATGAGCCATAATTTTCGCCCTTAGAACATCACTAAAAATTGAAAGCCTTATAAGTGTGGGCGTTGAAAAACAAACAAACAGCACATTTAGACTGATGAGAGCTGTTACAGCAATCTTATTTTTTTTTTAACATTACTAAGGGATAGCTTCAAAAGATAATTTATTTTTTATATGAATCAAGATTTTTTTTTGTCGTGAAGGTAAGTGTCTACTTGCTATTTGTAACTTTATGAATAACCGAACTCATGAAACCAGCATCTCATGTTTCCAATAAAACTGTTGAGATTACCCTCTCAGCATCCAATTGAAATTTATACCATTTTTTATACGTTAAAAATTTAGAATTTATAAGCATTCTAATTTGAGAATCTAATAAATAATAATAATAAGTCCGAAAATGTATGTAAGTTCATTTAAATATGATTTGGGAGGGTATGAACTGTAAAAGTAAACTCTAATAATACCCACGGAGATATAATTAAACCAGGGGATAAATTGTAAAGAAGAAATTATTTCTTTTGTATTTAGCAGGGCATGGCATACCAATGGCTCCTTGAGCACATGGAATGGTCTGTTCATCCGGTGTCACAGGTTTGGAAATACCCCATTTAGGGTCACTAATCTTAGTTTATTGTTGCTGGGAAAAGGTTTAAAAATAATGTATTTTCACATACATACATACATACATATACATATGTACATATGTTATTAAAATAAGCAGCAGCTTCTGCATTGACCAATTTCTTGTTGACACTCTCTAGTTTCCTTATCACTCTGCGATGAGACTCTGGTAGTTTCCAAAGAAGGTTAGCGAAGGACATTAACACGCACAATAACCACTTAAATAAACCACTTTTTGAAAAAAAAATATTTTAATTACTAAAATAACTATAACTAAAAAATAATACAAGCTTTCAGTTATAGTTATTTTAGTAATTAAAATAGTTTTTTCAAAAAGTGGTTTATTTAAGTGGTTATTGTGCGTGTTAATGTATTTCGCTAACCTTCTTTGGAAGCTACCAGAGTCTCACCGCAGAGTGGTAAGAAAACTAGAGAGTGACAACAAGAAATTGGTCAATGCAGAAGCTGCTGCTTATTTTAATAACATATGCTTAAGCGAAGACCTGCTGCCATCGTACACACACATACACACAAACACAGATATATATATATATATACATATGTAGGAAAACAAGACTAAGATCTTTCAACCGTAAGAAGCGGTCTTCCTCAGAGTCAAAAACCCAACAGGAGTTGTAACAAGACCGCTTGTTACGGTTGAAAGATCTTAGTCTTGTTTTCCCATTTCTTATTGTGGTTTGATCATTGATTGTTATTTTACGTGTTTATGTGAAATCTTTTTATATACATATGTATACATGATCAAACCACAATATGAAAATGAGAAAACTGGGAAAAAATTGAATATTGTGGTTTGATCATTGATTGTTGTTTCACGTCTTTGTGTGAAATCTTTTTATATGTATACATATGTATACAAAAAAAAATGAGTTTTAACTCTATAGATCTAACTTTGTAAAGGTGCATTTGATATTTATTTATGTAATCAATATTGTCAATGAAAAGTTGACTTGCATTTAAAAGAAAAAAAAAATCCTGACTCTAGGTAAAGTAAGATAGAACAAACAAGTTTTAGTGCGCGTGTGAATGACATAGAACACCAGGGTAAGCGTATTTACGTTAGGCGACGGCCTATCACCGGATATGCCGAATAAGGACTACCCCACATCTCTGCCGCGCAGCCCGCCACTCTTAATTTCCTTCTTTATTACAATATTATACATTTCTCTTCCTCTCATTCAAACTGCTTGTTTAAGCAACATGATTGACGTTTTTGCTTGATAAAATTAAAATTAATTTGGGTCACCAACCTAACAATACGCCTTATTAATTCTTATATAATAATAATTTCATCATCCATTATTAAGACATATATATATATATATATATATATAAACACTAATAACTTCTCGACCGTGTGACAGATATACAACAAAAAATGATTGATCGGGATGCGGTCAGTTTCTTCCACTTTTTAAATCAAACTCTCATTGCCGACATTTTCTCAAAACGTCGGCAATGAGAGTTTGAATTAAAAAGTGGAAGAAACTGACCGCATCCCGATCAATCATTTTTTGTTGTATATATATTTATATATATATATATATATATATATATTGATAAAAGTATCGACCGTGGAATAGAAACAAAAATAAAGTTTATCGGGACTCGGTCAGTTCTTCAGGTTCAAATTAAACTCTCATTGCCTATGTTTCGGTTTTTATTTAAAACCTTTGTCATAGGCAGAAGTATACATTTTGAAACATTATACATTTCTGTTCCTCTCTTTGAAACTGCTTATTTAAGCAACATGAGTGATTTTTTTGGTTGATAAAATAAAAACTAATTTGGGTCACCAACCTATCAATACGCTTTATATTTGGTTATAACTATAAAGGCACGGATAAATATTAATGTTCCTAATAAATATTAGTAACATTAATCTCCATAATGATGGAGATTAATTATAATTATAATTAATATTACCATTACGTACTTATTTATGTGATTTAATTTAATTAAAATCCTACATTCACACTTAGCAAACTTGGTTACATCCTGTATGACAAATATCAACCACTAGTTACAGTTTGTACTTTTTCTGAAAGCTTTCCTTTTACTTAAATGATCTTATTTCAGGTTTTGTTTGTGTTTTCACTGTCTAAGTTAAAGTTTAAACCCTCAATAAAGTCAGTTAGGAGTCTAAGACTCTTGACCAATAGCTCGTCTTCATCAAGTCTTACAGTGAATTAATCAATTACAGTTACTTGTTCGAAAGTTCTTAGTCTTATTTTTGAATTTCTTTTTGGTTTGCATATTGATTTTTATTTTATTCTGCTTATATTTGCTTATTGTAAAATATTATTATTCTTTATATGTGTATTGAGAGCTTGAGGATTTGCCCCAAAAAATTAACTTCTCCTGATTATAAGCTGACGTTTCGCCTAAAATTGTCTGGCATTTTCAAAGCTAAAACAATTTATTGAAAACATTATTAGTAAAAACAAATAAGAATCAGTTTTCGAGAAGGTATACAGGGGTGGGCAACCTTTTTTGAGAGTGCGTGCCAAAATCAGCCGTCTCTGACAAGGTTTTACCACGTGCCAACCATTTTTTTTTTTAGAACATATTTGGTATATCTTAAGAACTTTTTAAACGAAAAAATAATAAATTACTTCAGTGTAGTAAAACAGAGATAAAAAACAACGGCAAAAAAAATATTTAACCTTTTAAAAAAAGAAGGTAACTATGGCAACAAGATCAACTTCTTTTTCTTGAGACCTCTTTAGCTTCGTAGAGCTTAAACCTCTTCACCACCAGGACGTACATATATTGTCATGGCATGAAAGCTTATACCCCAAGGAAAGTAGGTTTTTTTTGCCTGTGCTTAGGGTAACCTGTGCTCTTGCGTGCCAGAGACAAGTCATCGGCGTGCCAAGTTTGGCACGCGTGCCAGAAGTTACCCACCCCCGAACTATATCAATACCAATGTTGAGAACATCATCTCGTTTATGCTGTTACATTAAATACCTTGTTTATTATTACTTTATCACATTTTCTTGAAAATAGTTCCAACTTACGCATACAGGTCTTCTATACTTCCGGAATAAATAATTACTTATTCTTAAATTTCATTTTTTCACAAGTTTTACACAATAAATATGACAAAAAAAAAGTGTGTAATTTCCTACATGTTTCGATCTGTTCTGACTACCTTCAGGGAAAATAAAAGATTAATTTTAGCAACATATTAAGCTATAATCTCCATATTAAAGTAATTTCATATAAAATCTATTATCATAATTGATTTGAGATTTTGTCAAAAAGGAGGCTATACTGACGGAGCTATCTAGACACTTGTCTCTGATTTTTAAGATGTTTGCTTTAGACTAAACTCACTGCCCTCTACCTATAGAGTTTTTGTATACTAATATATAGTTTCCTCACATATAAGCTAAGATATAGTTTCTGTACACCAATGTGACAACGTTGACGGATAAATCAAAGGTACACTATACTGTGAAACACAACACAGTCAGCTACAGGTTATGGAAGCTGTACTGTTTGCCGTAATTGAAATTTCATGAATTTTTTTTTATGAATTGCTAATTTCTTGTTCCACTTTTGATCAAACTTTCATGATTTTTTAATGAGCTGTTTAGCGTCAAAAAAACATTTCCCGAAAACAGAAATCCTACTTTAACGCCCTTTGGCGAATGTAATTTTTAAAAAAAATTATCTCATCTCATCCTCTGCATAATGTTCTATTTTTAGGCATAATTCCACTTTTATCCGTCAAATGGTATGGCTTGTATCATTCTCACAAACTTTGATATTGAAATAAGAGTCAAAATTTTTACATTTTATTGAAAGAAAAAAAATATTTTCCGTTGTTTTAAAATTCAGAATATTTTTTTCGTTTATTTCATTTGTAAGGTCAAAGATAATGCCAAAATTTTAAAACTCTCGTATTAGCAGTTTAGGGGAAAGAAATGTTTTGTGAAAACCTTTTTTTTTTGGAAAAAAATGACCTTCCCGTCGTTAATGATTCTTCCCAAACAATAGGGATCCATAAAATCTTTGATCCATCAAAGATTCTGAACCGTAGCGTTGTAACAAGCAATGCTAACACACTCACCCACCCACCCACACAGACATCATCGAGGAAACATCATAAAATGACTTCTGGAACCTCAAAACATGTAATTCCGTCAAAATTTCTAGATCGAATTTTTTCACGATCGCTATACTTTACTTATAGTAAAGTAAAAAGAAAGCATTAACACCCAAACACTGGACTTTCAAGAATTTTATACATTGGTGTACAGTAAAGTGTATTGCACGAGTTTAGTACAAAGCAAACATGTTAAAAAGTAGAAACAAGTGTCTAGATAGCTCCTATAGTGTAACCTTCTATTTTCAAATGCTCAAATCAATTATGAGAGTAGATTTAGTATGAAATTACTTTAAAAATGGAGTTTAAAACTTAATATGTTGCTAAAGTTAATTTTTCATTTTCTCTGAAGATGGTCAAAGTAGACCGAAACTTGTGGGACATTACAATGTTTTGTTAAATTTATTATGTAAAATCTTTGAAAAATGAAATTCAATAAGAAAGAATTTGGTGAACTGTTTGGACTTTACGCCCTT
The DNA here is from genome assembly GCA_026182355.1 of Hermatobates lingyangjiaoensis. Classification (NCBI taxonomy): domain Eukaryota; kingdom Metazoa; phylum Arthropoda; class Insecta; order Hemiptera; family Hermatobatidae; genus Hermatobates; species Hermatobates lingyangjiaoensis. Next base: position 13,392 of record JAPFBL010000155.1, read on the forward strand.
TTAAATACCTCTTGTCTCCTTCCTTTCGCAATACAACACCAGATGGCCTACATTACTTTTTCAATGTGTATGAGACTCGGACGAATACCGCTTGTATTAAAAAGTTACATTTCTGATTTTTTTACTGTCGTTTAGACTTTGATGTATATACATATATATTTAAACAATTAAAATGAAATAAAACAATTCCACGAACTTAATAAACTATATTCACATAAAGATACACAAAGAAAAGAAATCACAGGAAGTCACTATATTTTGATGGTCTCGTCATCAGAAATATATATGTGAGTCGCTCAGAAAACAAGTAACGACTGGTTGGTGTTACAAAATAATTACAAAATTACAAAAATAATTCTGGGAGGATACCTCTATACAGAGTATTCAAGCAAAACACACATGCAGTGACAAACACAGAAAATGACAAAACAATGAAAAAAGAGTAAAAAAATAAAAGAATTTAAGGGAAAACAAAAACTTACAAACATTATTACCTTGTTTTAGAGGAAAGACTATTTACAGGTCGTTAATAAATTGTTTTTTAGCCTTGAAAATGCCAAACAACTTTTGGCGAAACGTCGGCTTATAATCAGGAGTTGTATGTTTATGACCAAAATCCTCAAGAACCCCTTGTGTGAATTTGAAATATCAATGGTCGAGAATCTATATCAACATCAATAATAAAATGATTTTATTTTTAAACAAACCAGAAGAATGATATGTATATTTAAATTCCTGTTGGAAGGTGAGTTCCATCATGTATTATTCGGCACATGAGATGATGGTTTGATGAGTTATTTATTCATCTGAAATACCAAGTAAACACATACCTAACGACTTTGAAGAAAGCTTTATTCAAGAGGACAGTAAATGAACGACTTTATTTGTGTACTAAAGGAAGCTCTGGATTTGAGCTGGCATGAATTCAAACAGGAGCCAGGTCTTGCTTCAGAGCACTTCCTTCGTTCATACCCATACATTACACAGCCCTTTTGTCATTTCTCTTCCACTCTATCATTCCCTGTCTTTGCACCTTATCGACAAATGATACAAGTCGCTTACTCAAAACTGTCAACTTTTTGGTTCAAATAAAGAATGCATTAGATGTTGACGAACTTTTAAGCCAAATAACTATAATGGTAATTGTTATATTTATTTACATAATTGATACACTTTTTGAAATTGTCTCTTACTTGTGTGATTTGCAGTTTTATATTAATACTAATAATAAAATTTAGTACATTTTTAAAAACTTTACTTTTAATGCTTCAAAAATCAAACTATTATATGAATTACATTCATACTAGGTCAAAATCTAAGGAAAGTAACACACACAGTAAAGAAACACACTTATTGTTTGTTTTAGATTGTAACAGTTTGTAGAGATAATTTTTTTTTCATATATTCGTCTACGATTAAGGCATTAACTAATAATTTTATTTAATATTTTCATAAATAATGAATAATAATAAAATTAATATTCGGTTGGCCGAGTGTGAATAAAGTTCACCCGAAGATAGCTGAAACGCCAATCAATCGGATAAGAAAATCTCACTGAACATGTATGGATTAGCTCCATATCATCATCAGATTGAATCATCAAAATAATAAGGGATTGTACTTCTGTCTGTAGCATTAAGTTATATGATGAAGGAAGATACACTTTCTAACGCTTACATTTCTCTTATTTATTTATGTGATTTACAGTTTTACATTGATAATAATAAAACTTGTTACACCTCGTACATGTATTCTGTGAAAGTATGAATTACATTCACACTATCGTATGAATAACATTCATACTATCAGAAGAATTACATTAATCATTTAATTATTATCATTAATCATTTATCATTTATCATATGAATTGCAGTCATACTATCATATGAATTACATTATGTCATATGAATTACATTCATACTATCAGAAGAATTACATTAATACTATCATATGAATTGCAGTCATACTATCATATGAATTACATTATGTCATATGAATTACATTCATACTATCATATGAATTACATTCATACTATCATATGAATTGCATTCATACTATAATATCAATTGCATTAATAATGCATATAAATTGCATTCATACTATCATATAAATTACATTATTACTGTCATATGAATTACATTCTTACTATCATATGAATTACATTCATACTATAATATCAATTGCATTAATAATGCATATAAAATGCATTCATACTATCATATAAATTACATTATTACTGTCATATGAATTACATTCATACTATCATATGAATTACCTATATAATGTCATACGATTTTCATGTACGTATACTACCATATGAATTGCATTCATACTATCATATAAACTACATTATAAATGTCATATGAATTAAATTCATACTACTATATTTGTTTTATTCACACTAGCATATGAATTACATTAATAATGTCATATGAATTACATTCATACTATCATATGAATTACATTAATAATGTCATATAATTTACATTCATACTATCGTATGAATTACATTAATATTGTCATATGAATTACATTCATACTATAATATGAATTACATTAATAATGTCATATAATTTACATTCATACTATCGTAAGAATTACATTAATATTGTCATATGAATTACATTCAACTAACATATGAATTACATTAATAATGTCATATATTTTACATTAATACTATCGTATGAATTACATTAATATTGTCATATGAATTGCATTCATACTATCATATTAATTTCATTGTTACTATCATATTAATTTCATTCATACTATCATATGAATTGCTTGCATACTATCATATGAATTCCATGTATACTACCATATGAATTACGTTATAATGTCATATGAATTACATTCATACTATCATTTGAATTGCATTCATATTACATTCATACTATCATATGAATTATATCTAACTATCATATGATTTGCATTCATACTGTCATAAGAATTAGACTCATACCAGGATCCAAATCTAACAAGAGTAGCACACACAGTTAAAAAATCCACTTACAAACTCAAATTTTTGGGCAATCCATCTTCAGCCGAAAAGAGAAAGGACACCCAAGGACGTTAACTCTTAATCAGTTCAAATCTAACATTGTTTTTAAAAAAATAAATTATTTTGTTACTATAGGAGTTATTTTTTTTTTCTGAAATAGTTTTATTATTAAAGTTAAAGGCGCATGAATATGAGTAAAATCTATCAGGATCTTTTAAACCCCTTACTCTCCAACCTGTAACTGGTTTCTGCTTATGATAAAAAAAGATATCCTGCTATTTCTGATATGATTTAAATTTTGTTCATACTGGTCATGCATGACCCATTGGGGATGTTACTTCTATAATCAATATTAAACATATAATCTACCGTCTTACCTCGTACATTACTGCCGTATCTGTCGGACCGGTTTCGGGTGTCACCCATCTTCAATACGAACTGATCTATTGAATGGGTGTTGAAGATGGGCGACACCAGAAACCGGTCCGACAGCTACGGCAGTAATGTACGAGGTAAGACGACAGATTATATGTTTAATATTAATAATATTAACCTCTGTGGTAATGATGAAATGCATGAACTTATATAATCGTCAAATTAAAATGCATAGAGTTAAAACCCTTAATATACTGTTCCTTAAATCAAAACCAATTTATCAATAGTGTGTGGATGGTTGGGTAGAATCATATCAAAGTATGTAGTTGGCAATTCACTCTCTCTCCTATATAACCGACTGTTTTTTTCATTCTTCAATCTAATTGTTTCATTGTAGGGTAAAAAGTTGAAATGAAATGGTCTCCACATATAAAAATTTAATGGTATAAACAACGAGTTTCGGACACGTTGTGTTCTTCCTCAGGCATTAACTACGGGTGAGTGTCTGTAGTACAACTGACTGGGATTAGGATGGACGTGGGTAGGGTATCGGGTACATCTGTATCATATTAGAAGGCAGGTACATTTTATACCATTAAATTTTTATATGTGGAGACCATTTCATTAGCTTTTTACCCTACAATGAGTAAATACCAAATAATAAGTGATTTCACTACGTTAGAACTAATTGTTTCATTTAAAATCGCTGCTCTGATAATTTCTCAGTTTTCAAGGATAATCAAGCTTTCATAATTGCCTTTTATTTAGGCCAGATATGTTAAAGAGTCAGCAAGATTTGTGTCATGTTTTATAATATTGTCTGCCGCACGAGCCTTTAGAACAATAGATTTGCTGAGTACATTGGTTTTGAGAAGGAGTTATTGTGTGCGTGATGGACGCAAACAATGGTCAAATTCTACGTATTAATCCTCGTCTCTTTGATTCAGCTTCGACTGTTGTCCTTCTCTTAGTGTATTCCTTTAATTGATCTATTAGTGAAATAAATTTTATTGTAGGGTAAAAAGCTAATGAAATAGTCTCTACATATAAAAATTTAATGGTATAAACAACGCGTTTCGAACACGTAGTGTTCTTCCTCAGGCATTAACTAAAAAATAGATAAAATAGATAAAAAATCAATTAAATAGATAAAATATTTAATAAAATATAATAAAAAATGGTTAAAAATAGGTAAAATAGATAAAGAGTTAAAAAAATAAAAAACAGTAGTGTTTTCCTCAGGCATTAGTTAAAAAATACAATTACACCTATAGATAACTGTCTAGTGTCATTGTATTTTTTAGTTAATGCCTGAGGAAGGACACTACGAGTTCGAAACGCGTTGTTTATACCATTAAATTTTTATATGTAGAGACTATTTCATTAGTTTTTTACCCTGCAATGAGTAAATACCACATAATAAGTGATTGCACTACGTTAGAAATAAATTCTAAGAAATATACCATTGTAGGCTTAAATAAATCATTATAAGTGTTTGTTTTGGTGGTGGTTTTTTTTTTCTTGATTTCATTTCGATAGACGTAAAACATCCTTAGTGGTTTCACTTCAAAGACGGATCAATCAGATTGTACATCGTTTATGTACACCTTATAACCCCAGACAGTGGCAACTTCTACATTAGATGTTGTTATAGGTCAACCATCTAAGATAGACAAAAAAATGTCAGGAGACGTCTAACAATGCTCAAACTGAATCAAACCAGGAAAGCAAAATTAGATTATTAGAATGAAATAATATCTAATGTAAAATAGTACTTGATAAATAAAACAAATTATAATCAATTGAGTTATAAGATTTACAAGTAAAGGTTGGAGAAAGAAATCGATGAAACAGAAGTATGAGTTACTCGATAGATAGCAGGTGAGGAAGACATAAATGTTTAAGGAAGGATGCAATAAAGTAATACTAAAAATTCTTTTTAAATCAAAAAATAAAAATAGTGCTTGTTATAATAAAAAAAGAGTAAGTTCTAAGAAGAAGATTCTTAACGAAGAATTTTGCTTATAAGACATACCAACACTAATTAATATTTGTCTAATTTGTGAAACAAAGCGTAATTGAAGGGAGACTAAGAATAATGATCATAGTATAATAATATAGAAAATATTAATCTCTGAATTTAATATAGAAGATTTAGTCGTAAAATTTGAAAATTTGAAAATGATAGGAAATTAAAAGGAATAATTTTTTTATGAGAGAGAGAGAGAGAATGAGTGAGTGATTGAGTGAATGAGAGAGAGAGAGAGAGAGAATGAGAGAAAATGTGTACTCTCGCATAGAAAACAGTGTTCCACAAAATGTGTGCCGCGGTGTACTGGTGTATCGTAATCTTTAGTCGGGCTGCCGCGAAAAAATGTAAAACTTTAAGCCGACTTAACTGAGCACAGGCGATCAGAATTTCGGGCAAGTTGGTAAGGCCGTTTTAATCTCTTCGTCGATCGTACTTAGACGGGAAAAAAAAAGAGAACTCCTGAGTACGATCGACGAAGAGATAAGAGCGGCCTTATCAGCGATTACCCCAAATTTTGATCGCCTGTGCTTAGTTAAGCAGTATCACATTTTTCATTAATCATCGTTTCATATATTATTGATTTCAATAATAAATATTAAGTAATATATATTATTAATACGGCAAACCGTCATACTTCGTACAATGATGTTGGAGTCGTTGGAGCGCTTTCAGACGTTGTCCTTCTTCAATGGCAACTAACTAACCAACCTACTGAGCTGTTATATACTGGTTTTCTGTCAAGTCCACTGCTATCCTGATATTATTATTTTGATTTTATTTAGTTATTTTTGATTTTTAGTTTTTAGGTATTATCCAGTTTGATTCTGTTTATATTTTGTAACGTCGTCATACTGTCTAGTCAGTCGTCTTTTTATTTCAATTATTTATCAATGGTTTACATAAAATGCATATATTTAAATATTAAATAAACATAAGTTTTGTCAGTGGTATACCTCTAAAATGTCTCCATATGGTGAGTGTGCCTTCAACAGAAATGGATTCCAGAACACTGGCATAAAGGTACTGCAGAAATTTTTTTTTTATTGTTTAAACCGATTCCCTAGCATGTGATGACGTCAGCCGTTGACTGACTTTTTGTTTGATCGGTTTTTCTACAGATTCTCTATTGGGAGTCCTAAGTTTTTCCTAACACAAGTGCATTTCGAGTAGGGATCTTTAACGAGTACCTGACATCGTACAGGCTCGGGAACGACGGCTTAACGTCCTCTCTCCACTTCCCGCATGAATAAATCAAGGGCCAGGTGGGGATCGAACCCTGGACTACTAGCCCAGAGGCGATTACGTTAACCACTGAGCTAACCTGGCCCCTCCTGCTGATACTTAGTTAGCGGGCTCATTGAGCCATTATTAAGATTGCTATATTTATTTGCCTTCCTTGAAGAGTATCTAAATATATATTAGAGTTGTGCGCTTATACTAGTTTCAAAAAGGTCTCATTCTGTTATTCGTAGATTAATAGCACGTAGGATAGATAGCATGTACAAAGACACGTAGGAGTTCATTGAAGTCAAACCAAAGTGTGTCAGTGACACATTTATTTTATGTCAAAGCCTGTGAAGTCGCTAAGAATCAATCTGCACCACTTGAGGCTTCTACTCGGAGCACTGGAGCCCTAACCTTGTAGGGTAGATAACATGTACAATGACACGTAGGAGTTCATTCATGTCAAACCAAAGTGTCCTAGTGGCACATTTATGCTATGTCAAAGCCTGTGAAGTCGCTAAGAATCAATCTGCGCCACTTGAGGCTTCTACTCGGAGCACTGGAGCCCTAACCTTGTAGGGTAGATAACATGTACTATGACACATAGGAGTTCATTAAAGTCAAACCAAAGTGTGTCAGTGACACATTTATGCTATGTCAAAGCCTGTGAAGTCGCTAAGAATCAATCTGCGCCACTTGAGGCTTCTACTCGGAGCACTGGAGCCCTAACCTTGTAGGGTAGATAACATGTACTATGACACATAGGAGTTCATTAAAGTCAAACCAAAGTGTGTCAGTGACACATTTATTTTATGTCAAAGCCTGTGAAGTCGCTAAGTATCAATCTGTGCCACTTTAGGCTTCTAGTCGGATTACTGGAGCCCTACCCTTAACAACTTTCTCTTCCAATAACCTATTCATAATGCATTTAATCGCAGTTTTGAATTTCACCAGTCGTTGGCAACATAATACATCTCCCTACCCAGTTTTTTTCTCTTTTATTCCTAAAACAATAATTAAATTTAATTATTTACTTTTCCTTTTTTCCTCTCCCTATAACGAATTTCTCCTAGGTTTCAGTTTATTTTTTAAAAATCGAACGTTTCTTTTGTTAATGATTCCCTTTATTTACTAATTGTGAGATAATTCCAAAGTATTTAAAAAGTATTAAATTCCTTACTTAATAAAACAAGTAGGGTGTATTTTATTTCAATATAAATAATACCTATTCTATTTAATTTTAAAATAATTTTTTATTATGGACAAAAGTTCAATTTTTTAATTAAAAACAAAGAAATAATAAGAACATACATATTTTTTTGATGTTTAAATGTCAATTAGGTAGTCCTGTTATTGTTAAATTAGTAATCAAATTTAAATCTGATTTTTTTTGGGTAAAATATATTTTTATGTTTATAAGTATTCATGACTGAAGATTTTTATGAATAAAAAACCCGTGCAAACGGTGTGTATTAAAATCTGTAAGAATATGTTGATCTCAGATCATCGTCTGTGATACGTATAACGACTCAGAGTCGTAGTCAGAAGGCCACGTTGTATGGATGGTGTAGTCCAAAACTGTAGACCCATGGGTAACAGCCTGAAAGATAATAAACAAAATCAGTTATATACATACATGAGTTTTTACTTTGTTTGCTCTCTGATGACATAAATTGAAAGGCCTCAGAGCAGTTATTTCTATTGTTTTCCTTTTTCCATTGCAGTTTAAACTTCAATTTATTGCATCACGTGTTTATTTATTGTGATTTTTCTGCATACAGTGCCACAGAAGTTAGTAAATAAGAAATTATTATAAACCGTCATATCTAGTATGTACTCGTATATGGCTGGTTTAGTCGCTGATGCAGCCTTTGCGACTAAATACTGCATCATGAATGGTACTATGGGTTTATTTTTCGGCTGCAGTGATATTGGGTTTTTGAGGCTTAAAGTGTTGCGTAGCAATTTAATTCCTGCATTTGGGTAACCTGTTTAGTCGAATGTCCACCTTTTTCTTTTTGCGTCTATACCAGGCATGGGGAACTTGCAGCCTTTTGAACCATGAAATACGTCCTTCTTTGGTTTGTTAAAAAAAATGTTTCAAAATATAAAAAAATTATAATTATGGTAATAAAGAAGTCTTAATACAAAGATAAACTTATATTTCCTATCTACTTTTTTAAATTTTATTTTAATCTGTTTTTGTTCTTTTACAATTCAAGTCGTCTCTGTTCTGTCGTCTTTTCATATTTTTTATTGTTTTTAATATTATATCCGTCTGGTAGTTGCTTTGTTCGTTTATTAAGTTGACAAGTGTTTCAGTGTTCAAATATTTCCATTTCTTCTATTACATAATGAATAATGATAACAATGTAAATGATTTGATTTTTATTTAAATGTCTTTAAACAAGGGAATGCCTAGGAATGAGTTAGTAAACAGTTTAGAAATGTTTTGAACAATACAAATATCCTGAAGTCTGAAGCATTTTTGCACTTAGCTGTTGAACAAAAAAAAAAACAGACCAAGAACAAAGCAGTTATAATATGTTGAGAACAACTATCAAAAAAAAAAACCTTAAACAAAATTGAAATATATATCTATTAGATATTTATTTGCTTAATTATTATGAATGGAAGCTATATTTGACATCAAACAAAGAATGCAGACTCTCTGTACAGAAGAGGTAGGAACCTTGGATCACTTTATATCTGAAAGCGAGCCAGTCATCTTTGAATGGATAAAGATTTTGCTCAAATCATTTCATTCATTGATTCATTCATTCATGAGGGATGCTTCTTCATGTACATTGATAAAAGTCATTAAGAAACCTAAAAACTGTAGTTGAATTTAGTTACAATAATGGCATAGTATTAATGTGGAGTGTGCGAAATTTAGGGCCTCAGTTAAATAATTTTAATAATATGTCATATTTATTAATGACCAGCAAACGTACCCGTCTTTGACGATTCTATTATACTTGGTATTCCAAAATACCATTAGGAATTATAGAATAGTAGAAAATATTATTATTAGTACAGTGTTAAGCAAATGCCTCTGTATACAGTACATTAGCTGTCTATCCTTCAGGTTCATGGAAGAACAAACATTTGGAACCTCTGACTCTTGAGCAAGCAAACTACAGTTGACCATGTGAGAAAAACTTGGTCTCCCTATCTTTAATTCCTGCATTAGATATATTTTCCCCTTGCGACTTAGTTAACGTCATTACGAAATAGACTCTGACGGGACTTTGCAATCGTTTCAACGGAAACAGATAGTGGCTCAGAATCAATGATATGCGTGGTATACATACAGACTCCCCATTCCACACCCAGTCATGATGTCCGCCTCTATGGCATATCTGTGCAGAGCACGAACTCAGAGTCGTGTCCCGTTGCTCATTTATGGGGCACTCACGTTTCGTAACATGAAATTGTTACTGCTACTAAATCGCAGCATGATTGGTGTCCCTACTATAAGTTTTTACTCATGAGCGTGCTGTATAGGAGAAAGAAATTCAGAGTCAAGTAATTCAGTTAGATAATGAACTGCTTCCTCATCACTAATCTCTCTCTTTACTGACTTGTAAGTCTTTCCTCGACTTGATACAACGTAGAACTTGTTTGTTGATTTTTCCTGCCTGTTCATATTAAGGGTTCAGAATTGCTCGTTCACAAAACTATTTATTCTTAATAGATGGTACCTCAACTATTAATAAATAATATAACTATTAATACTATAACTATTACTATACTACTATAACTATAACTATTAATAGATAGTCCTCAACTCTGGGAAACACCTTTTCAATGATGTCAAATACGCAATATATTCATATGCTCAAATAAAATTAAAATCAACAATACCTACTTGCTACATCTGTCTATTTTCAAAATAAATATGTCTGTGAAGTTAGCAAAATACAGCTTAAAGGTTCATAATTTCGCTTCTGCACTGAATTATCAATCTATTCAGAGCCTATATTTTAAGTTAGGCATATACAAATCTAGTGTCAAAGTTTCAGCTCACTATGTCTCATAGTGGCTGAGGTTTTTGTGACAAACGTTTTTGGTTTAAACGTCCATAACTTCACTTCTACATTGAATTTCCAATAAATTCAGATCCTATATTTTAAGTTAGACATACACAAATCTACTATCAAAGTCTCAGCTTAATATATCTAATGGTGGCTGGGTTTACTTGTGACAAAATTTTACGGACAAACTGACAGAAATTTTTCTAAGGCTGGATTCGGTTTCTGCAATGTATGAAACGTAAAGAAAACTTGAAATGATTCAGTTCTAAGCAAACAAAAAACAAAATGTACAGACGAAATGATTCTTTTATTTATATAGATTTCGAGATTCTTTTACTTCTAAATAAATGATATATTATTGAAAAACAATATTATAATTATAGTTACTTATAGTGAACACTCCAAATTTTTGTTTTTATTATGTTCTTTTGCAAATTGAAATATAAATGATATGGTTTAAAAGAGAAAAATAGGTAAAGAAGAAAGTAAAATACCATTACAAACAAAGATGAAAACAATAAACATTACCTCCCGAAAGCAGTGGCTTTAATATGCTGGTGACTCAGAGCGCAGGCTATGAATAGAACCGCTAAAAACTAAATTCACATCTGGTGGAAAGATGTCTTATCGATTCCGTTTCTTATATCATTAAAAAAAAAATAAACATTTTGAATGAATCCTTCCGAGAATTTCAAATAATATTAAAACTTTCACTTATTGATATGGATTTAAAAATCTTATTATAATTCTAACAAATATTAAATTAATAGTCGATATATTTGAAATTGAAATTATTTTTTGTTAAAATATTGTTACAACCATGTCTGTTATTCAATTTGCACATATCTTACGATGGAAAATGAATGTTTGCTGGTGCTAATGTGAGATCGGAGCCATGTTAAAAAAATCCTTCATGTTAAGGGTTGTACATATTTTTCAGGTCAGGAATTTTCCTAACATTGCTATTCATTACTTCATTAATATACTCAATGTATGATCTATAAATTCTACTGTATGTATACAATATACAATACAATTCAATAATTAATATACTCAATGTATAATCTATACATTATACTGTGTATACACAATATACAATACAATACAATACATTAATATACTCAATGTATAATCTGTACATTGTACTGCATAAAAAGATTTCACATAAACACGTGAAATAACAATCAATGATCAAACCACAATAAGAAATGGGAAAACAAGACTAAGATCTTTCAAACGTAACAAGCGGTCTTCGTCAGAGTCAAAAACCCAACTGATGGGTTGGGTTTTTGACTCTGACGAAGGCCGCTTGTTACGGTTGAAATATCTAAGTCTTGTTTTCCTATTTCTTATTGTGGTTTGATCATTGATTGTACTATATATATACAATATACAATACAATAGTACTATATTATCGCCCAAAACGGAAAACAGGGCAAATACTTGCTCTGAAACTTCTTTGCAAATGTAATGCAGCTTCTGAATAAATAGTATTCTTTTAGAGATATAGTACTGCTACTTGTATTCAATGACGACCCTTCGTGATGTAGCCATTTGGTTACGCCATGGGTTCTCAACCTGGGTCTGCAAGGACCCTAGTGGTCCATGGGGTCCATTTCTTGGGGCCCACAATGATATTTTAGTGGTCCATGAGGAAAACCAACACTTCATGGTTATTATTACAAATTTCATTTCTACTATAATTTTGGTTTGACTTGAAAAAATCTGAAGTAGACATTCAAACAAATTTAAATATATTTTCTAAATTTTAATAAATTTCCATAAAACTTGAAAGCAATAAAAAAAAAAAGAAAAAAGTACACTATTTCTTCATTTATATTAGTATTTATTTATATTCATTTATATTAATATACAAAATTTATATTAGTTAAAAATAGAATATTGTTTTATGACAAATAGTTATGAGGGGTCCACCTCCATGAAGGAAAAAAAGATTTGAGAACCACTGGGTTATGCGCTGCCCAGTAGAGACATTCTTGGAATATCGCGTCCTTTTCTGTGTTTATCTGATGGAGGCATGGAGAGGTTATGATGTGGGCTCCATCCATGTCCTCGTATCCACAGAGTAGGAATTCAGGGCTGTTTAGTGCTTGGATGCTGTGTAGTAAAAATACCCAAGTTGTCGTGGTTATATTTGGTATTGCCTTGTGTAAACAAGGTTTTCTCATTTTTTTTTCGGAAACTTTACGAGTCAAGTATTGTTTATTTTTTGGTTGCGGTGATATTGACTTTTTTATGGCTTGAATTGTTGCAGAGCAATTTGGTTCCTGAATTTGAGTAAATTGTTTAGCCAGATTTGTCGAAGGCGCCTATACCTTGTGAGTCCACCAGGAGGTGTGTTGACCAACAACCAAAGAATGTTTGGTACTGTGCACTATAGTGCGCGTCGTAACCAGCAGTTCCAGACTAGAGGCCATCTACTGATTGATTACTGTGCTATTATTACTTAGAATATCAGTAATCCATGTCAGGGGGGGTTCGATCCCCGCCTGGCCCTCGATTTATTCATGCGGGAGGTGAATAAATCTGAGCACTTCGTCCCTCGGAGAAGGACGTTAAACCCTCTGGCCCGAGCCTGTACGATGTCAGATACTCGTTAAAGATCCCTACTCTAAATACACTTGAGTTAGGCAAATTTTAGGACTCCCACTGTAGAATCAATCTTCATTGTGTGATATCACAAAGGGCCAATGCTCGGCCTAAGTGTGTACCCTTGTGGGACTGCCACTGCAGCCTAACCTAACCTAACCTAATGCATGTCGGATATTAAGTTCATCTATATAGGAATAACGTCATATTTGCGGTCATGTGATCTTATTGTTCATAGTTTTCTTTAATGAAAACTTCTTTTAGCCAGTAGTTGAAAAAAATAGTCAGTCTATGAAATAATTGTTTAGTGAGTTTGAAGATGGTTGGTAGCAGGGTTAAGAGCTTGTACAAGGTTTGGATGAATAGGCAGCTTATTGTCTTCATTGGTAGTAAGTCGGATGATGTAACTATCTATGTATTCCATTTTCAAGTCATAGTGAATATCCATATTTCATGTGTGCAAAAAGCTTTAAGGCTATAAGTACGTTCTTATACCCAAGAAGTCAAGGGTTATAAGACTAGCCGAAAAAGTCAATTAAGTCATTATCGTTATTATAGTTAAGTCATTATTGGTAACGTTATTAAAAATACAGATGACAGGTGAATTTGTATATGGTGTTAACTGAGGTCAGTCATGCAGTCGTGGTTTAGCCTTAAACAAATTTTCTTGGTTAATTGAATTTTGAAAAACAATACCCTACCCCATCCTCGCATAATGTTATTTTAGGTATAATTTAATTTCGATCTGTCAAACGGCATGGATTGAATCTTCCTCATAAGCTTTCAGATTCAATTACAATTCAAAAATGTTACATTTTATTTAACAAAAAAAATGTTTAAGTTGTTTTATAATTCTAACGATTATTTCGTTTGCATTTGTTTTATTGATGATAAAACCAAAATTTCAAGAGTCAAGATTAATAGTTTAAGAAAAAAATTATATAAAAAAATACTAGGTTGTTTTCATTGGACCAACCCTTCAGCACTGCATCCTTGGTGTCTTCCTGATGATGAGTACAAAGTGATCGAAACGCGTTGTTGCTGTTGAATAAAACTTCATTTGTGTGGAGACTTTTGTTTGTTTATCCATTTTACCTCAGAATACTAAAATACGTTTTGGCCAAAAAAATTACTTTCCAAACATGTATTATTGTCCGCAAACAATAGGGTTCTTCTACACTAAGGCCCAGTTTTGTGTAAAATATGAATTTGGTAGCTTGAAGATTGTGGATTGTATCGTGGTAAAAAACTTTTGGATAAACACCCACCTTCACAAACACACACATCATCATCGAATAAATCAATTTGGAGATCCCAAAACATGTAAATCCATGAATATTTATCGACTTTTCCATGATCACTGTATTTAACTTGTAGTAAAGTAATAGTTACCAATAACTAGTAAAAGTCTAATAGTCAAAATAGTGAAAGAATTTTTGAGTATAATTTAAAATAGCAAATTACTAAAATATTTACAGAATTGTGCATTAATTTGTTAACCTTTTTCTACATGTATCTATTATGAGTATTTAAGGTAACATGAAATTTAAATAAGTAAAGAAATTAGTTGTTATAAGATGATCCGTTGAGCAATGCTGAAAACCGTTTTACAAACAGGGCTGCCAATGCGAATTTAACCGAAACCATACCCTAGGATCAGACAAACCCCTACATTATAACTTAAAACCCCAGATATTAAAATACATATATTAATAATGATATGTATTTACTGTTTTTACTCGCCTTTATTATTGCACTATTCTGAGTCTTCTTGTTCTTCAGTTGTTGGGGTTAAACATAAAGCATCTCTTCATAATTTCTACTTCTCCAAATATCTTTGACTTATTTGCTCCACTTTTTTTTTGCTCGTATTAGTTATTTTCGTGATTGCCAATCATTACAGTAATTATTGCTCCTTGCAATTAACTGTATTGTCAGAACTCCATATCTTACTTGTGTCTGCTTCTAGAGAACTTGTTTGTTTTATTTTAACACAATTTATTTCTGAAAAAAAATATTTCAACTGAATCAGATGATTTTTGTCAAAATAGTTAGGTTTGTAGGGTAAAAAGTACAACTGTGGTACAACAGTTGTTGTACCACAGACATTCACCCTTATTTAATGCCTGAAGAAGAACACTACGTGTTCGAAACGTGTTGTTTATACGATTAAATTCTTATATGTGGAGACTATTTCAATAGCTTTTTACCCTTTAATGAGTAAATACCTCATAATAACTGATTTCACCACTTAAGAAATAGTTAGGTTTTATACTTAACCTTAGTAATTTTCATACTTTTCAAGATAGAATTTTATACAAAAATTAACTTCAAGACATTTTTATTTCAAATTAAAAGATGAAAGAAGAGATCTATTTTCATTCTAAAATGAAATTTATTCTATAAATTTAATATTATTTTTTTTAACTCATTAAATTTTGGTACGTTTTACTCGTTTTTGGTACTTTTTTATGGAGAATTTATGGTACGATCAGGTAAGGAATTTCAATGGCCCTGATGTCCAGATTTTTTCAAATTCTAAAAAAGAACCCTAGGAAACACCTATAAATCCCAGATCTGATGACAAAACCTGATTACAAATGTATCATGCCTGTAACTGTATTGGAAATTACTTTTGTAGTCAACAAAGTACTTTATTATTCGTTCATTCACAAGCAGAATTGCTAGGCTATCCTTTATTATTATTTGTTTGTAAGAAAAGAGCACCAATATAGCGTTGTGTATGAGCAAGTTATACAAGAGTTCTATTTTCCATAGGTAAGGGTTGTCTGTACTGCGCCTGGTGCCAAAAGGTCGGTTCTGCAAAGCAGTTCAATCTACGCACTCCGAACGGCACTAAGGTCTTCTGCTCGGAGGTGTGTTTCACCCAGTGTCGAAGAGCCAACTTCAAGCGCAACAAAACTTGTGACTGGTGTCGTCATGTTCGACACACCGTCAGTTATGTCGACTTCCAGGACGGCGATAGACAGCTTCAGTTCTGCAGGTATCCCACATTTAAATTAAATGAGCCTTCAGTTTATACTTACAGCGTAAACAAAAGTAGGTGTGCTATATTATTATATTGGGTTTGTTATAAGTATTGTCTTTGTATTATTTTGCATTTAAAGAAACTTTATATAATTTCTTTTTACATAATTAGGAAAAATTATGATGCAAATACTTTAAACCTTGAGGAAAGAAAATCGTTATTCAAAGAGTATTAAGACATTTTAAAATGATAATAACTTTCGAAAAAATGGACTGAAGTAGATTTACAGATTTTTCGCACTCATGGTGAATTTGATTCGTTGATTATAATTCATTCAGTTTGGTATGTTTTACTCGTTTTTCGTACGTTTTTATAGAGAATTTTCGTACGATCAGCTAAAAAATTTCGATTGCCCTATTGTAAGACAGAAACGTTAGGTTTTGTCAAATGTATAACACTGGTCAACAAAAAAAATTTGTTCATGGTGTTTAAGATGTTTTAACTGTAATTACCTAATTTAAGGGCGCTGATTCCAGAAATAGTGTCGTTTTTTCTCTGTGAGGTCTAGTTTTTCTGCTATGGTATACCCCTCTCTATACGAAGGTGAAATCTACAATAGAGACAGGCAAATCGAAGAACCAATATTTTTATTTAACTTTAAGATATATATTCATTAATCTCACTAAAATATTTGCAATACGTATACAAATATGTATGCATGCAAAAAAATTACAATAAATGAAGACGTGATGCAATCAATGGATTATTAATTGTGATTTTTCTCCATTCATGGATACCATGGACACGCATGTTAAATTTCTCCATTGATTGCTTCACAAATATGTATGCAATACAGTTTAATTTCAACGTATATTGCTCGCAAATATAGCAAAACACATTTGGAGTGTTTAAGCAACGTCGCCTATGAGACGATGTAGCCATGCTTAATGTTTACGCCAAAAATTTGCAACGCAAGTAAAAGCTTTAAGGTTTGTGGTGTCATAATCATTTAACATTTATCACAATAACAACTTAAAATTGTTATTATGGCTCTTGAATGTCTTTAGAAATACGTCTAATTTTAAGGTAAAATAGGTATGAAATAACAAACATCTTAATAACTTGACCTGATGATAAAAATAGTATGATTTTCGGAATCAGCGTCCCTGAATTAATCTAAATCAGCTAAAAAACCATGAGCACCAAAAAATGTGTTGACCATTGTTGTTATTAATGTTTGAAAAATTAGTCAAACATGTCTGCATACATACGAGGTGTATAAATAAAGTAGTGAGACTGGCAACGTCGCTTTCGATCTGGCAACGCTGGAGACGCGTGGCCTTGAGTGGCGTCAGGTGCACGTGTGATGCGCCTCCAGTATGAATCTGAACTCGCCACAGTCATTTGTTTGTCCGTAGCGTTGGTTTTCGTGAAATGGTTTTTTCTTGAGCGTTTTAAAAATGAGTGACCTCAAAGTTGAGCAGCGGTGTGCAATCAAATTTTGCTTCAGACTTGGACATAATGCAACCGAAACTTTTGAAAAACTTCAGGAGGCCTATGGAGAACGTGTTTTATCAAGGGCACAGGTTTTTCGGTGGTTTAAGGAATTTTCAGAAGGAAGAGAGTCGATTGAAGATGAACCACGAAGCGGAAGGCCTTCAAGTGCAAACACCGATGAAAATGTCAACAGAGTACGGAACCTTGTGCGTTCAGATCGACGCTTGACAGTCAGAATGATCGGGGAACAGTTGAATTTGAATCACACCTCCGTTCATCTCATTTTGACCAATGAATTGGAGATGAGAAAAATTTGTGCGAAAATGGTTCCGAAAAACCTTTCCCAAGACCAAAAAGATCTCAGAAAGGGAAGGAGTCTTGACTTTTTGGGTTCAATTGAAAATGATCCCCGTTTTCTTGAAAAATCACCTCAAGGGAACTCATTTCGGGGCACTACAAAACATACAAACTGCTGTAACCGACCAGCTGAAGGCCATTCCAGAATCCGAGTTCCAGCAATGCTACAATGATTGGAAGGACCGTCTCCAGTGCTGTGTGGCTTCCGAAGGGAACTATTTTGAAGGTGACAATATCACATTGTAATTATATTTGAATAAAAAATTTAAAAAAAATCAGTCTCACTACTTTATTTACACACCTCGTAATAATGCGCAATTTGTTGCTAAAGCATTTACTGTTAGTCCAAAAAAAGCCCTGGATAAGAAAAATTATGATGGCAAATGCTTTAAACCTTGAGGAACGAAAATGGATATCAAGAGAGTATTAAGAAATTTTGAAGTGATGAGAGCCTCATGGACATTGATGTATTTTGTCAAATGTATAACACTGGTCAACAACAAAAATTGTTCATGGTGTCTAAGATGTTTTAACTGTAATTACCTAATATATGTCACATATTCATAAAACATAAGACACATTTTACAATGATCCATTTTATGGGTTCTCAATGGGGATGAAATTCACCCCCCAGGGGTGAAATTTGGGTTTTGTTGGTGTAAATTGACCGGTTAATCATGAATTAAAAAAAATATTTTTTTGATAACATTGATATTTTGTAATTAGCAATTAATTAGTAAAATTGTATTATTAACATGGTTCATGTAAAGTTGTAAATATAAATACTAATAAAGAAAAAAAAGTTTTTTTTGTAATATTTTTATATTATTTAGAATAAAGTTTTTTAAAAATAGAGGCCTATGAAAAAGGTTTTAAATAAAGACCGAAACGTTGGCAATGAGAGTTTAATTTAAACTTGAAGAACTGATATAGTCCCGATAAACTTTAGTTTTGTATATATATCAATGATCAAACCACAATATGAAAGAGTCAAAAACACAATCTGACGAAGACTGCTTGCTGTAGTTGAAAGATATTCGTCTTTTTTTCTCATTTCATATTGTGGTTTTATCATTGATTGTTATTTCACATGTTTATGTGTGTGTTATACACAAACACACACACATACACACACACACATATATATATATAACAGATTCAATAATATATCGACCGTTTGATAGAATAGGTGTGTTCTCTAATCGGGGTTCGGTCAATTTTCCAGAATAAAAAATCAAACTCTTAAAACCTTTTAAAAGGTTTTAAATAAAACCGAAACGTTGGCAACGAGAGTTTGATTTTTTATTCTGGAAAATTGACCGAACCCCGATTAGAGAACACACCTATATATATATATATATATATATATATATATATATATATATAATGATCAAACCACAATAAGAAATGGAAAACAAGACTGAGATCTTTCAACCGTAACAAGCGGTCTTCGTCAGAGTCAAAATTCTGACGAAGACCGCTTGTTACGGTTGAAAGATCTTAGTCTTGTTTTCCCATTTCTTATTGTGGTTTGATCATTGATTGTTATTTCACGTGTTTATGTGAAATCTGTTTATATATATATATATTTTCGTGTACTTCACTTGAACTTCTACCTTTCCAAGTTAGTGGTTTTAACCTGGAATTGCAACTGGTGGAGTTGCAATCGTTATCAAAGAAAACCAAAGAATTTTGGTATATTATGTATAACAAAAATATATAATTCAAATCATAAAAAAATTGATACATTAAATTGACTGGCTACCGAAATAGAAATAGTAAATTTCCAACCCAATTACAAAAGTAGTTTTGAAAAATTTAAAATACATTTATTTTTAATTTGCAAATATTACAGTTGAAAATCTGTTTAAAAACAGTTTTACATAAATAAAACATATAACCATTACGACCTTAAAAGACTCATTTTGGTATAATATTACAGATTTTTTGTTAGTTTTTTATTATTTTCTTTTTTTTTCTTTTTACGTCCCCTCTAAATTCCACGTCCTGGCACCCCTCCCCCCCCCCCACCCACCTTACTACGTCTCTGAGAATACACGAGTGTCCGGACCTTTTAAAACACATATCATTACTTGATCGACAATGAACTACGCACTTGCGTTAGAACACATATGTTAAATTTGTTGAAGAAAGGAGAGAAAAAAGTTATATTTGATTAGACTTCTACAGTAAAAGTCATATTAGGAAAAGGTCAATGAAATAAAATATGTCTTATGGAAATTGTTTTATTTTTCCTACCATGAGCATATACTACATACTGAAAAAATGTCGATCTATCTACAGATAACAAGATCTTACAATAAACTCGTGAAATAACAATCAATTTTGAAACCACAATAATAAAACTGACTCTGACGAACCGCTTGTTACGGTTGAAAGGTCTTTTTTTCTCATTTCTTGTTGTGGTTTGAACTTTGAAAATGTACAGGTATATCCTTAATGACTTGGAATTACTTTATTTGATGTTTTTAAATTTAAAAAGGATCATTTTTGTTTAATTCTTGAGTATTTAAAGTTTAGTAATATTTCTATTTTTTTTTTGTTTTAGTGACAAATGCTTGAATCAGTACAAAATGAACATTTTCTGCAAAGAGACACAGGCACAGCTGGAGCTACATCCTCATATTCAAGAAGTGGCGAACAGCAAGACAGGTCTGATCACACCCGACCTGTGGTTCAGGGACTGCCCGTCCCCTGACACCGACAAGTCCCTGTCTCCTTCCCGACTACCATCCCCTGTCATTGAAATCTCTAAACCAGTGGAAGCGCCGCACACCTCGAAAACAGCACCGAAAAAAGGAGTCCGAGGAAAGAGAACTCGCCAAGTGGAAGCCGGACGAAAGTCACCCTCTCCTCTGCGCCCTGTATTATTGCCGCCCCCAGAGGCCCGCCTGCACCACCGGTCTCGCAGGATCGCTTCTCCCCACCCTCCACCCCCACCTCTGCTCCCGCTTAGGCCACCTGTCCTCTTCCCCACCTTCCTCCCTCCTCCTACCACTCTCGTCCCCTACCCTTTCCTCATTCCCATTCCAATCCCCATACCCATCCCAATACCCATTCCCATTCCTCAGAAATCCTCCTCACCCGAGTGCCCTCCTCCGCCCAATTCACAAGAAGAAGAAAAACCTGTACAACCAGAAAAAGATTCTATTCAGAGAAAGTTGAAAGATGATCTCAAGTCGACTCCGTTTCGTAAAAGAAAAATGGTAACCGAACTAAATCATGATGAGGATCCAGTTATTCAAACGAAATCTTTACACGTGTAGATTCTTAAGCCCTTTTCGAATATTTTCAATCGGTTTTTTTTTTTTGGTTCAATTTCTCAATTTTAAACAATCGCATTTTTGATTCCTTGAAATATTATACTTACTTCATTCAAAAAAACTTTATATCTCTATTTGATATTTTTGATACAAGAACAATTAAATTGCAATCAATCTTCGTATATTCCTCAGTCTTTTGCTATTTACTATAATTTTTGCTATTATGACAATAAGGAAATTAATTCACTATAATGATAACAAGATTTCACATAAACACGTGAAATAATAATCAATGATCAAACCACAATATTAATGAAAAAAAAAAAAAGGACTAAGTCTTTCAACCACAAGAAGCAGTCTTCGTCAGAGTCAAAAACTTAACTGAAACACAAGATGCAGAAACATCATGGTGAGGAGTTCAAAGGAGGGAGAGTGAAGAGCACTTTACACCCTTTTAAAAACCACTCCTTTGAACCCCTCACCATGGTGTTCCTACATCTTGTGTTTCAGTTGGGTTTTTGACTCTGACTGAAGACCGTAGAGTATTAATAAATACTAGCGTATTAATAATTAATTCATTATATGTAGTGATTCAACCTTGTTTGATTTAAGAACCCACTTTAAAAATTTTACTGAAGCAAATACTCTTTAAATAGTCAAAGATGAAAGATTTATCTCTTTTCATTTACAAAAGTTCACGGTAAATTACAAAAAGAAATGCATCTTATTATTATCTCTTCATTATATTAAAAAAAAACAGGCATACATTTTAATGATTCCTTTTCTTAGAGTTGGAACTGGTTTACAAGTTAAAAAGGTATTTCGGGAATTGAATTATATTTCATACTTGTACAGCATATGAATTCTTTTCGATACACAAAATGCATCGAAGAAGAAATTCGTTCTTTAGTCGATCAGTTACTGACATTCAGGGAGAATAAATAGATTGAAAATAGGATTTAATTGTTTAACAAATTATAAAGTATAAACACTCGACCCCTCGAATGTCCGTACTAATACAGACTAAAACAGGTTTGGAAACAGAAAAGGCCGAAAATTGGTAACACTGGTAAATGGTAGCCTAATGGTGGGTAGGGTAGGCTAAGTGGTTGACAGCATGACAAGACGTACCATGTACATAACCTCACTAGAACTTTCCAAACGATGTAGGCTATCTCAATTTCATTTACTTTAGCACACTACATGTTTAATTTAAATAAACACTATTATTAATACATAATAAACTTTATAATGAACAAAAAAAAGCCTAGCCTAGCTGTTGACGGCAGGTCAAGACGTACCATAGGATGATATATGTCTAACCTCAACACAGTTTAGTAAGGTTGAACCGACTTGTTGTAATGGCCGATTTGAAAAGATTTTAATGAAATTGGAAGTAGTGTAGGCAAATTAGAAGGGAGGATAGCTAGGCTATTCTCTACCTCATCTTGCTTTGAATCACAATCATCAAAATAAGGATGGATATAGTTAGTTTATGTTTATTATGCATAAAAATATTATTTTATGATATGCATAAAAAAATATTTGTTATGCATAGTAAAGTTAAAGAAATTGGAGTAGCCTAGGCTACTCGGTTACACACTGCGAATTACCAATAGCCGGCTGATAATTTTTGCTCTTCGAAAAAATACTTTAAAATAAGTTTAATTGAATTGTGGAACCTGGAGGGTCGAGTGTATTTGCAGAATGCTTTTTTTTCGGATCAAAAATACATATTTTTTGACGAATATAATTTGTTCATAAAAATGAATTAATGAAAATAACGGATTATATATTTATTAGAGACTTTTAAGACAGAAAAAAATAAGGAAGGACATAACTTCAAACAATTCCTTCATTTCCAAAAACAGATTTTATTTTTTACTTTTTGTTTGTATTCAATGATTGTATTTCATAAAATAATAAACGTACACAGAATATTATAAAAAAAAATATTTTTGTATCTGTAATTTCAAAAATCTGATATTTTGAGAACGATTTCTTTATAATGTATACAAAAGAAATTTCTTTAAATGTTTGTGTAAATAAAAAAAAACATTAAAGAAAGATGTTGTTTATGTCCTCGAAATACACTAAATCTATTTCTACAGGTGATGCAAAAAATATAAAAATGAAAACAAGTGAAACTTAAGCAAATATTCCAAGGAATTGTCCTAAATAATGGGTGTTATTTTGTTTTTTCTTATAGCTTTTCAAATCCAAATTATATTCATGTTAAGCTCAGTTAACTTAAAAATTTCATGGTGCTATGTAAATATCTGTAAATATAATTTGAAATTATGTTTTATGGGATAAGAGTAGATATATTGTTTTTAGAATTTTGTTATATAGAGTATGTTAACAAAGAATATTATTGGTTATTTTATTTTCATTTAGTACTTAGTTAAAGTTATTATTACAATAACTTATATTCTCAAATAAAATATCTTTTAAAAATAATCAGAATGTAATTCTTCGTCTAAAGAAATATACAGTATAAGAAAAATAATCAATTTTAATTGTTGTAAGTACATCAGATTAAATTTGATTTTCTACTTCCATTTAATTATCCTGAAATATTTATTCAAATATGAAAGAGATGTGCGCAAGAATATGTTCATTCAGTATTGATATTAATAAACATAGTTTTCATCATATATTCTTTGTAGTTGTAATTCAACCCATATTACCTTTTATACAGCTTCAGTTGATGTTGATTTAAAAAAAAAAAAGGATATTTTGTTTTGAAATAGCATGTTAGCTATATTTTGTAATTTAAAATATAAAATAGAAAATTTTTCTGTAAAAAAAGAAAAAAGGCTTTTAAAAAATTAGTATTAGTTATAACTGTTGTTTTAAACCAATATTTCATCAAATTCTTATTGTTAATACAAAAAAACTTGAAAATAGTGCAAAAAGGAAAACGTGGTTTGAGGTGGTTAGAGATAACTTTATAAATCATTATTTAATTGGGTGATTTCTGTGAATATAACGATGCTAAATGAAACACATAATATATTGGACTTGAATTAAGAAAAAAAAAATGGATATTTTCTTTTGAACTAGCACGTTTGATATATTTAGTGATTTAAAATAATAAATATTAAAATTTCTGTATTTAAACCAAAAAACATTAAAAAAAGTAGAATCATTTATAAGAGTTATTTTCTACCAATATTTCATAAAATTCGTATTATTTATACAAACAATTTTCAAAATAGTGCAAAAAGGAAAAAGGTGGTTAGGGGTGTTTAGAGGTAACTTTATAAATCATTTACTAAAATGGGTGATTTCTGTAAATATAACTATGCTAAATGATACATATAATATATTGTACTTGATTTAAAAAAAAAATGGATATTTTGTTTTGAACTATCATGTTAGCTATATTTTGTAATTTAAAATAGAAAATAGAAAACTTTACTGTAAAAACGGAAAAAAGCATTTAAAAAATTAGTATTAGTTAGAACTGTTGTCTTAAACCAATATTTCATAAAATTCTTATTGTTAATACAAAAAAACTTGAAAATAGTGCTAAAAGGAAAAAGATGGTTAGAGGTGGTTAGAGGTAACTTTAAAAAATCATTTAGTTAATTGGTTGATTTCTGTAAATATAACGATGCTAAATGAAACATATAATATATTGGACTTGCTTTAAGAAAAATAAATGGATATTTTCTTTGAACTAGCATGTTTGATATATTTAGTGGTTTAAAATAATAAATATTAAATTTTATGTATTTAAAGCAAAAAAAGCATTAAACAATAGTAGAATCAGTTAATACAGTTGTATTTTACCAATAATTCAGAAAATTGCTTTTCATTATACAAAAAACCTTCAAAAAAGTGCAAAAAGGAAAAAGGTGGTTAGCGGTGGGAAGAAGTTTTTTGAGATAAAAAATATATAAATCATTTAGTAAAATGGGTGATTTCTGTAAATATAAGGAAGGTAAATGAAACATATAATATATTGTAATAAAAAAAATGGATATTTTCTTTTGAACAAGGATTTTTGAGATATTTTTTGTTTTAAAAAATAAAATATAAAAATATCTCTAAAAATAGGAAAAAAGCAATAAAAAAGTAGAATGAGTTATAACAGTTCTTTTCTACCAATATTTCATAAAATTCCTTTTAATTATACAAAAAACCTTCAAAATAGTGCAAGAAGGAAAAAGGTGGTTAGTGGTGGGCAGAGGTTTTTAGAGGTAAATATATAAATCATTTAGTAAAATGGGTGTTTTCTGTTAATATAACGGTGGTAAATGAAACATAAAATATATTGTACTAAAAAAAAATGGATATTTTCATTTGAACTAGGTTTATTGATATATTTTTTGTTTTAAAAGTACAGGGAAAAAGCATTAAAAAAAGTAGAATGAGTTATAACAGTTGTTATCTACCAATATTTCATAAAAATCATTTAGTAAAATGGGTGCTTTCTGTTAATATAACGTTGGTAAATGAAACATATAATATATTGTACTAAAAAAAAAAAAATAAAATGGATATTTTAATTATTTTGTATAAGTTATAAATGTTGTTTTAAACCAATATTTCATAAAATTCTTATTGTTAATAGAAAAAAACTTGAAAATAGTGCAAAAATGAAAAGGTGGTTAGAGATAACTTTATAAATCATTTAGATAATTGGGTGATTTCTGTAAATCTAACGATGCTATATGCAACATAATAAATTTTACCTGATTTAAAAAAAAAAAGGATAATTTTTTGATCTAGATTGTTTGATATATGTTGTGATAAAAAAAATCTTTAAATTTCTGTATAAAATGCAAAAAGTATTATAAAAAATAGTATGGGTTATAACTGTTGTTTTCAATCAATATTTCATAAAATTTGTATTGTTAATACTAAAAACCTTAAACTAGTGCAACAAGGAAGAAGGTGGTTAGAGGTAACTTTATCAATCATTTAGTTAATTGGGTGATTTCTGTAAATCTAACGATGCTAAATGAAACACATAACATATTGGACTTGATATAAGAAAAAAAATGGATATTTTCTTTTGAACTAGCATGTTTGATATATTTAGTGTTTTAAAATAATAAATATTAAAATTTCTGTATTAAATGCAAAAAGACATTAAGAAAAGTAGTATCAGTTATAAGAGTTGTTTTCTACCAATATTTCATAAAATTCGTATTATTTATACAAAAAACATTCAAAATAGTGCAAAAAGGAAAGAAGTGGTTAGGGGTGTTTAGAGGTAACTTTATAAATCATTTAGTAAAATGGGTGACTTTTTGTAAATATGACGATGCTAAATGATACATACAATATATTGTACTTGATTTAAAAAAAAACATGGATATTTTGATTTGAACTAGCATGTTAGCTATATTTTTGATTTAAAATATAAAATATAACATTTTTCTGTAAATAAAAGAAAAAGCTTTTAAAAAATGAGTATTAGCTATAACTGTTGTTTTAAACCAATATTTCATAAAATTCTTATTGTTAATACAAAAAAATTGAAAATAGTGCAAAAAGGAAAAAGGTGGTTAGAGGTAACTTTATAAATCATTATTTAATTGGGTGATTTCTGTGAATATAACGATGCTAAATGAAACACATAATATATTGGACTTGATTTAAGAAAAAAAATGGATATTTTCTTTTGAACTTGCATGTTTGATATATTTAGTGATTTAAAATAATAAATATTATGAATATATATATTTTATGAAGTTTTCGAAAAAACTTCTTAAAACGACTTCTGGGACCTCAAAACATGTAATTCCGTAAATCTCGAGATAGAATTTTTTCACGATCACTATACTTTACTTATAGTAAAGTAAAAACTGAAATAAAATTAATGTTTGGAGGTTTAATGAAAAAATGTGAAATGAGTTAATATGAGATGTAAGAAGAATAAAATTCTAATTGTAAAAAATCAACGCTAATCAGACGTATTTATGGCTCTTTCCATAGTGTGATGGATTTGTCTCAAAAATGTTCTAATCAATCTATACATTGCAACCTTGAACAAAATTAATATCAGATGTGAAATTTCTTATGTTCATGAATATGAATATTAACTTTAGGTAATATTAATGTCTCAGGAATGAATTCTCTCGGTCTGTATTACAAATTGTGTACTAATTTTAAGTTAATTGTCTTCAAGTTGTCAAGAAGTTTGATAATATGTTTACTTATAGTAAAGTTGTGTGTGGAGCCACTACAGATTTTTTTAGAATGTGAAAATATTTTTTTTTTAAAAAAAGAACAAGGAAATCCGTTAGGATTACAGAATGAACGGTGTACTTATTCATCATAACAATGACATGCAAATTATAATTTACTAAACCTTTTTTCTATACATAACATTTTCAATAGAATTACTGAATTTTAGATTTAATGAAAATATATTACTGAATGGTGTCCTAGAGAAGCTAGAAGAAAAGTGGGAAGACAAAGAAGATGGGGAAGATGAATTTTAAGAAACAGCGGGACAAATGTGGTTCAGAGTCTCTCGAGAAAGAAAAAAAAAATAGATGGAGTTGGTGGGAGAGGCCTATACCCAGAAAGGGGCCTAGTTTCACAAGTGAGAAAAAAAAGTTGTAAAATATATATACACAAGTTCTATCCAAAAAAAGAAATATGTTCTTTTTATTAACAAGTGTAATTATTTTTTGTGAAATAACATACATCCGAGAAGTCTGGTGAATTCAGTAATTAGAATGATTTTGAAAGAAATTGAAAAGTGAATTGAACGATGATTCTCGTTCATATGAAAAGACTCAAACAAGAGCATGTACATGTACTAACTACATGAGAGCACATACCAACGGTAGGAACTTGAAAAGCCTTTTAACCATTAAAATACTGGTAATTTCGTGGTTTACAATATAACTTACATTATTTTAATTATATGAATGAGGGTAATAAACAAAAATGACAAGTTTTAACAGAATATATTTATTTTTTTGTTTTAGTTTTCAAATTGAGAGTTGGACAATATGTTCACGAAGACCATAAAATCAAACAAAATTGGAAATAATGGTGCCGATAGTAAATATGTCATGGTAACTTTATGTGCTTTCTAAGGAAATAAAAATTGTGATGTAAGTGTGATGTAGGTTTTTTGTGATACATTTTTCTTAAACTTAAAAATTAATTAAACCTAACAATGGAAATGTGCAATAATTGGTCCCTATCATTCTGTTAAATTTCCCCCTTAAAAAATCAAACCAGTTCAGAATGAGAAATGCAAGGGAATAAAACAGTAATATACTATACAAAATAAATACAAAATTGGCTTAATAATACAATTATACATAAATTATTCCAGTTAGACTTAAATAAATATCAATATAATCATTGCACCTTATATATAAAATACATGACATAGGATACGAGGGAGTTAATTCTGACACATATTTAACTCAGAAAAATATTAAGCTTAAATATTTACTGGTATTCTAAACATGTATACAAACAAGGCAAACAACATTGAAGCGTTTCGATTTTTTCATTATATTCTTACACTTATACACTGATTTGAACACCGAGACACTTAACATTCAATCTATGTTACATCTCATTACACTTTTTTTTTTGTCCTTTACATAGAAGGAACAGACATTAAGTTAACATTTATTTAAATAACACCCAAGTACGAACAATCTTCAATTTTACCCTCCCTGAGTTGTTCCTCTTTCTCTCTCAATTTGACTGTTTCATTCTTGACTAGCATTGGAATAACAGGATAGACTAACGCATATTCACTTCACTAATAATAAACAAGGTACATAAAATTATACTTATATTTTTTTTTACAAATATTTACATAAATAATACCTACTAACAGGTTTCTCTGAGGACATAGACTAATTCTCCAAAACCCCCTAATTCTACTCCATCTGGTATAAAAATACACTTTCCCTTCTTTTGTTTGACTCTCTATGCCAAATATTCATTACATACATATTTTATATTTGAAAATATTTTTAGTGCATTCCTTGGTGATGGTTTTGGTGAGGCTTCACTGACATATAATCATATTAACAACGTTTTAAACATATTTTGAGATAAAGGTAGTTTCTTTACAGTTGACCAGGAGGCAAGACGTCCTGAGCACCCTGTTCACAAGGAGTATGTCAAGGTAGAAGTTCTCCAGCGTCACTGGCACAGTTCCTTTGTCATACTTTACTTTCTGGTCCTTCTGCTGTGTGTTTAAAAGAATTACGAATTTTTGACAGATGGAGAGAACACAAGTGCCCGTAACTTTTGTTGTACCACTCAGGAGTACGTCCCCTAGAAATCAATAATATTGATTATTATAATTCTATAGTTACATGAAATGAAAAAGATTTTCCATGGCATCATAAATATTTTAATTAATTCTACAAATACGGGATCACATACAAGCGTTATGTAGGTAATATTAAAAATACTTTTTTTTTCTTTTCAATAAAATCCAAAAAATAGAACCACAATTTTATCCTACTTCCTTATAGATCTAATATCAAAGGATAAGTCAAACTTGACTTAAATCGTATCATTGATTAAAAAAACTAAAATAATTTATAAAGCACAAATTTAAAAAATCAGTGCTTTACTGTTTCAATATCATGAACGAGTAAGGAAACAAAATATGTACATCATTACCTTCTTTTATATATATTATATAATATAATTATATTACATTATATCTAACCTTCATAGTTCTTATCTTTCTTCCTTGACCACACTCAGTTATCGTAAGAAAAGAAACAATGAGGTTAGATCTCCATAATTCTAATAATGAAGAAATTAACAACTATCTCTTGAATTTTAACGATATAATTTACAAAACTAAAGTTTATCAGGACTCAGTCAGTTCTTCAGGTTTAAATTACACTCTGATTGCTAACGTTTCGGTTTTTATTTAAAACCTTTTTCATAGACCTACTTAGGTTTTAAATAAAAACCGAAACATTGGCAATGAGAGTTTAATTTAAACCTGAAGAACCGATCAAGTCCTGATAAACTTAAATTTTGTTTCTATTCCACGGTCGATATTTTTATCAATAGTTGTAATTTACAATATAACGTTAAAATACATTCAGTTGCTCATTTTGTGAACAAAAATTAATTTTATTTATAATTTACATTTGACCAGGAGGCAAGACGTACTGAACCTCCTTATTATTATAAATAAGTACTTAATACAATGTATATATATATATAGGCATGAGAAATATGAGGCAAAAAAACTGACTTGGAGTCAATTCGAGAGAGATGAACAATCCTTGACTTTCCAGAGCCACAAGGCTCTATGAGATACCTGGAGGCAAGTACGATCCCTCTGACTCCGCCGTTCAGAACTTGACCCTCGCAGTGCTCCACTGAAGTCTCTACCACCACGCAGCCACCCTTTCCAATGTCCGTCTTCCATGTTCTGCAAGCAAAAGTACAGTTCATTGAAAATAAGTAGGAGATTTTATTTGTACATACCATCCCGGTGAGTATTTTCCAGATGTGGAAGTTAATCTGATTTTTACTAAAAAAACTATTATATTATAACTCAAATATGATGAAGAGGGAAAATAATAAGATTGATAAGTTAGAAGTTTAATAAGTTTTGTTGTTTATATAAAAAAATTTTTTTTTTGCATCTATTTGATTGATGATATCTCCTTTTTCAGTTATACCATACCCTGTAAGGAGGAAGTTAATCCGTAGAACCCTATCTCTCAGTCTGAAGATTCGGAAATCCGAGACTGCGATTCATTTTAATGATATATGTAATGCAAAGAAGATCTGCTACCTAATCTATATATATATATATATATATTAACGTCCAAACCACAATAAGAAATGAGAAAAAAGACTAAAATATTTCAACTGTAACAAGCCGTCTTCGACAGAGTCAGTGGGTTTCGACGTTGATTGTTATTTCACGAGTTTACTGTGAAATCTATATATATATATATATATATATATATATATATATATATATCAATAAAAAGATTTCACATAAACACGTGAAACAACAATCAATGATCAAACCACAATAAGAAATGGGAAAACAAGACTAAGATCTTTCAACCGTAACAAGCGGTCTTCGTCAGAGTCAAAAAACCTGAGTTTTTTTGACTCTGACGAAGACCGCTTGTTACGGTTGAAAGATCTTAGTCTTGTTTTCCCATTTCTTATTGTGGTTTGATCATATATATATCAATGTTCAAACCACAATAAGAAATGGGAAAACAAGACTAAGATCTTTCAACCGTAACAAAGACTCTGACGAAGACCGCTTGTTACGGTTGAAAGATCTTAGTCTTGTTTTCCCATTTCTTATTGTGGTTTGAACATTGATTGTTATTTCACGTGTTTATGTGAAATCTTTATATATATATATATATATATATATATATATATATATATATCAATGATCAAACCACAATAAGAAATGGGAAAACAAGACTAAGATCTTTCAACCGTAACAAACGGTCTTCGTCAGAGTCAAAAACCCAACTAAACACTAGATGCAGAAAACATCTGGTGAGGAGTTCTCGACTTCCTTTCCTGAAGACGACCGTTAAAAGGGTCGAAATATTGAAAGTGAGTCCTAGTTTCTGTTTCTCAAAGTTTTTAATGTACAGGTATATATGTTCAAATCACAAAAAGAAATGAGAAAAAAAACTAAGATCTTTCAACCGTAAAACGTTAAAACCCAATTGTTGGGTTTTTGACTCTGACGAAGACCGTTTGTTACGGTTGAAAGATCTTACACTTTTTTTTCCATTTCTTATCGTGGTTTGAACATTGATTGTTGTTTCTTGTGTTTATTGTGAAATCTTGTTATCATTATATATATATATATATGTATGGTAACATTTGAATAACTAAAGCAGGTTATTAACATCAAAAAAGTAAGAAAAATATAATCTAAAACATTATGAAATGAACATTATAAAAATAAGTTTAGTTAATAACCAGTTTCATAATATTATAGCAAAAAAAAAACCAGAGTGTTAATATTCCATTTTGAGAGAAAATTGGTGAACACCTTGGAATTATAATGGTCGGAGTAACTAGTAAGAAATATTAAAATTACTCTTCTTTAGTAATTCTGCCCAATCTATTTTACAGGCAATGGTTTTTATATGAAGTTCAGATTGATTCTAAAACTGAGTTCAAGAGATTCCAGATCCATAAGAAGTAATAGATTATTGTAGTTGATAAATGTAAAAAAGTATATGTATTAAATTAGTATGTTATGGGGTTCATAACTATATTTTTTTAAATATATTTTAATAAACAATATATTTTAAATAAAGTTTATAAAGTTTTTAAAATCAACACGTGTGCTCCACATCAAACTAAAATGACACTTAAGTAAAAGTTTTAAGTCAACCCAAACAGATCAGGTTATTTTACTCTGGCAAACACGTAACAGAAAATTGGGAAATAAATCATGCACAATCTTTGTTACATGCCCTCCTTGATTTCAAAAGTTTTAAGTGTTCCTGAATTAATATTATATAACTTACACGTCATCATACACTAAGAAAAAATCAACTGGTACAAAATAACCTATAAAGAACAAATTTCAAGAAACAGTGCTTAATTGTTTCAATATTATCAATGAGTTAGGATACAATATGCCGGGTGAAAATTCTAAGCCTCGTGTAATCAAGGGATACAAAAATGGTAAGAATATCAATTTGGTTAACAATTTGGACTGACGAATGATAAAGCCCAGATGAGAGAGAAGAGTTAATAAAGACGCGAAATAAATAAATATAGATATTAGTATTCTGACGATCTATCCTTTTAAGTGTTAGGGACATCAGTGGATGGATGTGCATTATACTTTAAGAATAGTTGAAAGGAGGTCAGAAGATATGCAAATGTGACCCCTGAGCTATAAGGCCTAAAAGTATATTATTAGTAGGCAATAAAACTAACAATGAGAAAGAATAATGAAGTACCTGAGTACACAGTAGTCTTTGGGTGGAAGAGGAGGCATGTTAGAAGTAACATACTGGAAGATCTCGGCGTTCGTGGACAGTCTAGTGACCACGCGCCACTTGATCAGAGATGGATCCCACAGCTGCCTCTCTCGCAGCACTCGGTGCAACAACTCTGAAGGGGGTGCCTCGACATCCGTGCTAAGGCGCCACAACCTCAGAGCATGACCGTCAGATACCTTCTTGAAGCTCATTTCTACTCCTTGCCATGATCCCAGACTCATCCAACCTCTCCCCCTGAAACAACACGTGTGCTCCACATCAAACGAAAATTAAACTCAAGTATAAAGTCATTCATAATCAACTCAAACAGATCAGGTTATTTTACTCTTGGGTAATATATCATAAACAATCTTTGCTACATTCCCTCCTTGATTTCAAAAGTTTTAAGTGTTCTTAAATTAATATTATTTATATACTTAAATTTCCTTTATATACCGGTGCAAAAGTCGAATTTTCGTTAATTTTTTTTTTTTGAAGACGTGAATTTATGGGGTCCATAACTCAAACTCGACTTAAATCATTCATTAAAAGAAAAAAAAAACTAAATGATATTACTTTTCCCTGGCTTCCTTGGCTAAATTAGAGGCGCAAGTATTCATATAGCCTCTCCAATCTTGCTGCAGCTCTGATCCCAATTCGTCCAGACCTACGGGAACACTCTCCTCCATATAGCTGAAGTGACACTTGGACAGTAGCTCTTCGCTGACCTAGAAACCATAATTTAAACAATAATCATCTAACCACAATTGATTAAAACATTAATGAACTCATAGTAAGTGACATGAGTGAGAAGGGGGTTTGTGCAACTTTTTCCATATATGGGTGATTACCGATTGTGATACACTCATTAGAACTCCAAACTGGACCGAAAGGGAGCATGAATTCAAATTACATAGACTTTCTATACAGTGGTCAGCTGTATAGAAACATGTGCATAGGAATAATTGTATGACACGTCATACAACGATGACGTGGTCAGTCATTGTATAGTGAACATGTTTCAGTTATTTTTACTTCGTAAAATAACTTATTTTTACACCAACAGAATATTAATATTTTAACAGAGTTCAAGAAGTTTTTAAAGAAATGCTTTTTAAATGGATGCATGCGAAATAAAAAAAGCTTTTATATTCTGAGAACTTGAGGCGCTAAGTTGTTTAAATTTGAGTTTCTTTAAAGTTTTAGGTGTTTGAAGCTCTTAAGGTTTACTGTTGACAAATTATGAAAAATTTAATACACTTACCGAAAACAGTTGCTTGTAGTTTTTGATCAGATATAGGAGACAGTCGTGTGCAGCCTTGTTTTGGCCAAGCTCCTTGGGATCAGGTTTGCCGACTCGGCGAGGGGATACAGAAGTGGATCTGGTTGGGCACCAGTGGAAGAGAGAAGGTGCCAGGCAAACAGCTAAATTGCTAGCCGTCATTTGATTGGTGGGGGCATGAGAGGAGACTGTGAAGAGGAACTGAAGCAGGGTGTGAAGAGCTTCGCGGTGTTCATCAGGCAGGAGAAGCAGAGCACATTGCGTCGCTTCCATCCTGCTGGCGGGAGGCACATCTGCAACACCCTTAGGCTTAGTCAACTCCATCAAGTTAACATCAATTAGATTAAATAGCGTTCACATTATCAACACAGTGTGCATGAAACCAGGACTTGTCCACAAAGGAAGGAGGTTCCTCTATGTCCTCCATTTGTCCTTCAAGGAGGAGGCTTCGATCGAAATGTATCTAAGCTTAGAATCAATCATAAACAAGTCTGTAAGTACTTTCCAGTTATTTACTTCAGTAAAGGTGTCAGTTCATATTATTATGGCCTACCATACCCTCTCTACTTGTAACTGGCATTTAGTAATAATAATACTAGCTATATACTTTCGTCTATGACCTATGAGTAGTAACTAAAACCACTCTCCTCTTAGGACGGGTGAGAGGCCTAAAAATATATTTTTGAATACACAGTGATGAACTCCTTAGATTCTTTTAAACTATATTTATTTACTTATAAAGATACATTATTGAAAAGCAGAGCAGATTCTGCATTCACGACTTTTTTAAGTAGCTGTTCTTTTCTCCTAATGACACTTCTATGTTGCAGGGGTAATGCAAATACTAGATTGCCCAGCGACATTTTCAGGCAAAAACATAATCACATAACTACTAAAATTTTATTCACTACTCATATTTATTGATTTATGTATTTTTATTCTCATATAAAGATACATATACCTTCCGAATTTCCAACAAGCAGAGACTATTTTTTATCTGACTAAAAATAAGGGAGGATGTTCTTTCAAAAAAAAGTTAATTATAATGAAGAATCCTAGTCAGCCTTTAAATCTATTTCTACTTTGAATTAAACTGAAACAGTAAGGAAAATGTTCTTACCCCATATATATCGAAGCGCTAAATAAACATTGATGGGTACATGACAAGGTATTTTATGAAACAAACAGAATTATAAAAATATCAATAAAAAACTAGGAATAAAACTATTAATAAGGAAAAAGGATTTAAGGAGTCACTAAAAACTTATAGCGAATTTATTCTATCATTAACGGAGTCTTCCTATTACTATGCCAACTATAGCACCACCTATCTTATCCATGTTAAAACCTCCTGAAATTCCTGCACCTGGGAATCTCTTGACTGTACTGCTCTGAGTGTGAGCACTGCTGCTGCTCAGGCCTCAGAGCATTTTTTCTATTGTATTCTTTTTTTCCTTGTGGTTTAATTTCATTAATTCCTTCACGTGTTTGTTTATTGTGATTTTTCTGCATTAATATATATAAACTATATTCACAAAAAGAACACAGAAATAAAACAGAAACTCACTATTATAAATTCGATGGCCTCGTCATCAGGAAGATAGTAGTTAGCTTCGGTTTCATTTAATTAGTTATATATATATATATATATATTTACATATATGCAAGTATTCGGCTGTTAGAAAATCCTAGTCACTCGCTACCCAGCGAAGCTCTGTTATTCCGCCAATAAGTATAGACGTTGCACAGTCCCTCTTTGAGATGTTAATCAAACTTGTTGCTTTCATATTGGCAGAAAACATGAGCCTCACACACATATATATATAAATATTTCACATAAACACGTGAAACAACAATCAATGATCAAACCACAATATGAAATGGGAAAACAAGACTAAGATCTTTCAACCATAACAACCGGTCTTCGTCAGGGTCAAAAAACCAACTGAAACACTAGATGCAGAAAACACTAGATGTTTCAGTTGGGTTTTTGACTCTGACGAAGACCGCTTGTTTCGGTTGAAAGATCTTAGTCTTGTTTTCCCATTTCATATTGTCGTTTGATCATATATATATATATATATACATAATCAAAATATTAAAACGGTCCAAACCGGACAGATATATAACTGAAAAAAGACAACAAATAGAAGAAGCGAGAAAACTTACTGGGTCGATATTTCGAACTGAAGTTCGTCGTCAGGGAGAAGAAGGGAAGAAGAAGGGAAGAGGAAGAGGCACGTGCGTCCACTCGTACAAGCAGAGGGCTACTCTGCTTGTACGAGTGGACGCACGTGCCTCTTCCTCTTCCCTTCTTCTTCCCTTCTTCTCCCTGACGACGAACTTCAGTTCGAAATATCGACCCAGTAAGTTTTCTCGCTTCTTCTATTTGTTGTCTTTTTTCATTTATATATATATACATATATATACAAAACTATAGTTTATCGGTACTCGGTCAGGTCTTCAGGTTCAAATTAAACTCTCAATGCCAACCTTTCGGTTTTTATTTAAAACCTTTTTCATAAGCAGAAGTATAAATTTTGAAACAGAAAAACTAAGTATTACATTACAAATTATTTTACAAAGAAAAATAGTATGTGGATTTTAACAACAACTGCAGTCTGAATGAACTCGTGACACTGAACTGTTTAGTTCAGTACAGTTCACTGTACAGTTCAGTGTCGCGTGTTCATTCAGACTACAGTTGTTGTTAAATTCCACATACTATTTTTCTTTGTAAAATAATTTGTAATGTAATACTTAGTTTTTCTGTTTCAAAATTTATACTTCTGCCTATGAAAAAGGTTTTAAATAAAAACCGAAACGTTGGCAATGAGAGTTTAATTTGAACCTGAAGAACTGACCGAGTCCCGATAAACTATAGTTTTGTTTCTATTCCACGGTCGATACTTCTATCAATATATATATATATATATATATATATATATATATATATATATATATATATATATATATATATTATTTAGTATGAAGGAAAAAACGAGGGCAAGAACATTTGCTGTGAAAGCACAAGGAGTCCCTGTTAACATCTTTACAACAAATTTACCTGTTAAAATTATCAGACAAGCTTTATAATGTTTAGTTGAGTACAATGAATACTGACAATGAAAAATAGCGACGAAGGTCTCTGAGAGCTTGTTGGTGAGAAGGGCCTCAGGCAGCTCTCTGAAGTACTGCTTGACCATGTCGGCCACGTCAAACGACTGCTGGCCCTCATATGTCAATTCCTCTGGCTCCGCCTCCGCCATTGCCTTCAGTTTGTGGATGCGAGACCGAACTCCTGGTTTTCGGAAAAGCCCCACCTAAGCATTTGCAAATTACATTATTCAGTAAATCAGAATCCAGAATCAAGATCGCATAATTAAAACACATTGTAAAAATGGGTAAGCTCAGTGTTTTGCGTACTCTCCTCTGAACTGGTAGACCCGGGATTCGAGATACCCACTCTGGCCCTCGATTTATTCACGTGGGAGTTGAATAATTCTGTACACGTCGTTTCTCGGACGTTAAGCCGTCGGTCCTGAGCCTGTACGATGTCAGGTACTCGTTAAAGATCTCTACTCTAAATACACTTGAGTTGGGTAAAATTTAGGACTCCCAATGTAGAATCAATCTTCATTATGTGGTATCACAAAAGGCCCAATGTTCGACCTCTGTGTGTTCCCTTGTGGAACAGTCACTGCAACCTAAAGGGTTGCCCACTACTACTAATACAACACTGTAAGAGTGTAAAGAATAATTATTTGTTATAAATTTAAAATTTCTAGTTTAAATAGTTTTTTTTTCTATAATGACATAAATGACAGACCTTTTTTATTACTGAAGGTGAGTACATCCACAGCAAGATGCCAAAAGTAAATAATTTTTTTTTAATACAAATTGAATTAAATGAACATTGAAAGACTCTGAAATACGTTTTGCTCTATGGTATTTTATAATGGAAGAAGTATATAAATATCCTTTTACTTCTTCACTTACATATTCTTCATTCATTCATTAAGTTTGATTAAATAGTATTAGCAATTCTATTAAATGCTTAAATGGTTTCATTAGAACAAGAGCACGTGTTCTGAAACTAAGTCGCATTGAATAAAGAAACAGTCATTTAACAACTGGGAGTCATGAAATACATATTTACCTGATCAAGAGCATTTCTCTGGAGCCATAGCAGAGCTGACTGTATACACTTCGGGAGTGCTTGGCCAGTTCTTTGAAGCGAAACCACAAGTGGAACTCCAAACACTGTCTTATCTAAAAATTTCAATACAAAGCAAATTACAAAGATATCCCATGGTTCTTACAGCAATAAAATTTATCATGAACCTTCACTTATTTCCAAGGGTTTTTATTTTTATTACACAAGTAATAAAACTACTTTAAACAGATATTCTATAAAACTTCAATTTTGGAAACCAAGTGTCAAGTCAGTGTAATCAACCAAGAGTCAAGCTTGATTAAGAATAAGTAATTATTGTTCTATGCATAAAAATGCAGAAATAATAATTAATAAATTATTTCAATAATTTTAATGAATTACTTAAGTAATTATACGTGTTCCATAAAACTTCTGGGAACAACTTCCAGAAATAATTTTAGTTGTAAGGAATTTGGATTAAAGAGTAATAGTAGCAAAATATGTATACTTTAATACCACCCCAAAAACATATTACTGTGTACAAGTGTGAAATATTCACATTAGTCTAAAAAGGCATTCCGGAAAAATATTAAAGAAGCATGAATTTATGGATAGCTTGCAGGTGAAATGAAATACATCAATCACAATGAAAACAAATGCATTATTAGACACACAAAACGTGTTGCTTTCAAGAGAAAACCATTAATCATCGCGGCAGTCAATATGAATTTAGCAAAAATCTACAAGCAATTGGCAAAAACATACCAATTTTAAACCAAGGTTTATAAGAAAACTTGACCACTAAAAAACGAATTCATCAATAAAAAATTATATTTTATTTCAATATAGCGAGTCGTTTACTTTGGGCACAAGTGAATTTTTTGTCTTTATTAGTGGCATCTGTTTAAAATTATATTCCGCAATGCACAGAGCATTCGCTCAAGTTCCCTCATCAAATATATTCATCCAAAGCTTAAGAATATTTTCAGTGAACAAAGAACCAAATTTCAAACAGTAGTTGGTGTAATTTCAACAATGCAAAACATATTTTTCATAATGAACAGACAACTTTAGGTAAAAATACAACAGTAGTTAGATCTGATGATAACTTGATATACTTATCTAAAGGATATATTTATCAAAGTTGAACTGAAGAGCAGTTTGATGGTTTTGACAAAAAAAAACTTAAAATGATTTGTTTTAATATGGAAAAAAATTACTTTGTTTATTGTTTATAATAACAAAATAATAAATATTTGTACTTTTCTCAAGCCTCAAATTAGATACACGTTAAGATACTACAATGTCTTAATATCTGCGACATAAATATATATTAATATAACTAAGAGATCAGATCTTGACAGAATTGTGTGCTTCAAGCCACAAGGGGTAATAATAAATATTTGTACTTCTCAAGCCTCAAATTAGATACACGTTAAGATGCTACTATGTCTTAATATCTGCGACATAAATATATATAAATATAACTAAGAGATCAGATCTTGACGCTTGACAGAATTGTGTGCTTCAAGCCACAAGGGGTACATCCAATTATAATATATATTATAAGTTATTATATTATAATATATATTATTATAGTATATTATAATAAGTATAAGTTATTTCCTCGACAGCCTTATTATTTCAGATCTGATCACGAAATAACACCCTGAATATTTTCTCTAATTCATTAAAAATAATTCATTCTGTCACTCAAAATTAATTTTAAGTAAACCATTACATGGTTTGATATTACCATGTAATTTCATAACTAATTAAATACTAGTAATAAAATTCAAATGAATGCTTCATTGTATTTATTAACTTTATTTATGCATACATTAATAATTTTTTAACATAAATCTAAACATTAAAAACTTGGGTTGATAAAGGATAACCAACTTTAAATAATATATAAGGGAAACAGAAAGATATTCAGATAGATGGCTTATACAATACAAATGATACAAAAGTTAAAAACCCATTTGTGGTATTGGTTGACCATGCCTTCTGCAGTGGTCACAGAACTTTGTTAAAGTCAATATCCGAGATTGCAAATCAAATAAAGTGAAACCCTTATCACTAAAGACAAGATAACTCACATGTTTAAATACATAAATTTATACAATAAAAAGTGATATCACCAATTTTCGTAAAGTATATTGAAATTTTATTAAATTGTTAATTTTCTATTTTTTTCTGTTATTATTAGATTAGGAGTACTTTAAAAATGTATGTGGATTATAACCTCATGAAAGCCATGTCTTACATAAGTTTGTCAGAATCTGCCGTTATATTGTTATGACTAAATTTTCATTATTATTCTTTATATGAATATATGTTTATGAGTACCTTAAAAAGTAATTACTATACATAAAAAGAAGATGCTATACATATATAGTAAAACGTTTGCCAAAGTAAAGTGAAAGAGTCTTCGACAAACTCCCGAGAAAGCCTATCTTATCAATTTACGAGTATATACATATATATATACCCACAATAAGAAATGGGAAAACAAGACTAAGATCTTTTTCAACCGTAACAAGCGGTCTTCGTCAGAGTCAAAAACCCAACTGATTTATTGTGGTTTGATCATTGATTGTTATTTCACGTGTTTATGTGAAATCTTTATATATATATATATATATTTTAAAACTTTGAGAAACACGAATGAAAAACTGAAACTAGGACTCACATTCAATATTTCGACCCTTTTAACAGTCGTCCTCAGGAAAGGAAGTTGAGTGGCGAGAAGACAAAAGCCAACTCAACTTCGCGTTTCTCAAAATTTTTAAAGTGAATAGTCCGATTGGATCTGATTTCATTTGAATATATGTATATATATATATGACTTTGTATCGGTCGGTGGAACCATTCACGTCTCCGCTCCTGTGTTCCTTTTCCTTTTTCCCTTTGTATCTCGTGAAGACGGCAAGACAGCCAAAATTATCGATAATCGTGAGTGTTAGCTTTTTTTATTTGTTCCCGTTTTATTGCTTTAATTATTATATATATATATTATTAAAGTAGACGGCAGCTTCCGCATTCACGACCTTTTTGCTGGTGTTTTCTAGTTTTCTAACTAGTTTTCTTTGGTAGGGAGTGATTTCGTGAAGGAGTTGTCCCAGAGACATCAAAGAAATAACTTTGTAGCTTACTCAATAATATATTTTTCTACTTACAAGCTTTCGATTTCACCGAAATCATCGTCAGGTATATGGTATAAAGAGATTAAATTAACTTAATAACAATTTTTTCAAAGGTTAAACAGACATTAAAATGATTAAAATTAAGAGGTTAATAGAAATAGACAATCATTGTGAAAAAACAAGTCCACTGTGACAAGTGGAAGGTTACAACTTGTTATACACATTGCTTGGGGGTCCTGTCAGTGTAGGCCTATTAAGTTTAAGAACTATCGAAGTTCTTACAACTTGGTATTACGCCTGTACTGCTGGCCTGAATGCTCATAGAAGGTTGGATGTCCTTGATGTATAAGGCCTCGAGAATATGAAGGCGGCTGGTATTATTTTAATCATTTTAATGTCTGTTTAACCTTTGAAAAATTGTTATTAAGTTAATTTAATCTCTTTATACCATATACCTGACGATGATTTCGGTGAAATCGAAAGCTTGTAAGTAGAAAAATATATTATTGAGTAAGCTACAAAGTTATTTCATTGATGTCTCTGGGGCAACTCCTTCACGAAATCACTCCCTACCAAAGAAAACTAGTTAGAAAACTAGAAAACACTAGCAAAAAGGTCGTGAATGCGGAAGCTGCTGTCTACTTTAATAAAATATGTTTACAAGAGAATCTGCTGCCAATATACACTAATATATATATATATATATATATATACACAATTAAAAGAAACGGTCCAGCGGACTTTTTTACAATAAAATAAAAAACGAAGGAAACACACAGAAAGACACAGACATAACTCACATCGATATTTCGACAATCGTCGTCATCAGGAGGTGC
This sequence comes from Hermatobates lingyangjiaoensis, assembly GCA_026182355.1. Lineage (NCBI taxonomy): Eukaryota > Metazoa > Arthropoda > Insecta > Hemiptera > Hermatobatidae > Hermatobates > Hermatobates lingyangjiaoensis. Next base: position 56,184 of record JAPFBL010000155.1, read on the forward strand.
GAAGAGCGAAGAGTCCCTCCTGATGACGACGATTGTCGAAATATCGATGTGAGTTATGTCTGTGTCTTTCTGTGTGTTTCCTTCGTTTTTTATTTTATTGTATATATATATATATATATATTTCCATACGGAAAAAGGAAAACAATAGAAATAAATGCTCTGAGGCCTTTCACTTTATGTCATCAGAGCAGTTATTTATATTGTTTTCCTTTTTCCTTGTAGTTTGAACTTCATTGATAAAATGCAGCACATCTTCTTTCAAACATATACCATTAAAATAAACCACAGTCTCGGCATTCACGATATTCAGACTAAAAGATTCAATTCTACGAACTAACTTCCTGCTAGCAGGATTTAACTGGAAAAGGAGCTGACCAAGTGACATGTTATACAGAATCAATGAGAGTGTTAAAAAAGAAAGAAAAAAAACTTTCTTTTTTTTATTATTATAGTATAAATAAGAAAATAAAGACCAAGGAAATATATATATATATATATATGAATAATCAAACCACAATAAGAAATGGGAAAACTAAGATCTTTCAACCATAAGAAGCGGTCTTCGTCAGAGTCAAAAACCCAAATGAAAACACTGATGCAGAAAACATCTGGTGAGGGGTTGAGAAGAATGGTATTTTAAAAGAGGTGAAAGCGCAGGAAAGGACTAATGTCCAGAAAGGGATGTTTGGGGAAACAAAGGAGTACAGTAAGAAAAAGTAAAAAACTATCCGCTAGCTGTCCACTATCCGCTACAGCTAACGGATAGTTTTTTACTCTTTCTTGCTGTAATCCTTTGTTTTCCCCAAACATCCCTTTCTGGACATTAGTCCTTTCCTGCGCTTTCACCCCTTTTAAAATTCCACTCTACCCTCCCACTCTTCTCAACCCCTCACCAGATGTTTTCTGCATCTAGTGTTACAGTTGGGTGTTTGACTCTGACGAAGACCGCTTGTTACGGTTGAAAGATCTTAGTCTTGTTTTCCCATTTCTTATTATGGTTTGATCATTGATTGTTATTTCACGTGTTTATGTGAAATTTTTTTATATATATAATATGAATAATGTTACAGTTTCTACCTTTGTAGTCGGGTGTTTTGATTTTTCTCATAAACTTGGGAAGTTCCCAGTTCCAGCCAGAACGGTGAGAAGGACAGTGCTTTTCCATGAGGGAAGTAAGTTTGAGAAGGGCTAGTTTGCGCAGCACGAGCAGCTGACCCGTGGAGAGAGAGTGGACAGAGCGGCCCACTGCTGGACTGGGATGAGGTCGAACACCACTCGTCTGCAGACTGTGCCACCCAACCACGCCCATCACCCTAAAACACAACACCTTCTTCTTCACTTAACTTCTTCACATTCATCTTAGCTCCTCAGGTCTAGCCCCCAGCAACTATTAGTCTAAAAACTTGAAAATCACCACAGCTTTATCAACCGTCTCCATATACCTCCCCTTTCCGCATTGTTTGCTTGTTTCAGTGATGCCTCAGCTTTCGAACGCCTCAGCCCTTGACCTACATTTTTGAGAAAAATTTGCCTTCACTTTCCACCGAATTTCAGTTTTCGAACGGCCCACATCAAGCCGTTTATAAATTAATATTTTATACAACTAAGTCAATATTTTGTATAAAATACATGGACATCAATATTTTATCTATGTTTATTTCTTATGGGAAAAATTAATTCCGACCTCAACCACCAACTTGGAACGCTTTAAGTTCTGAGGCACTGTATTTACTTATATTAAAAAAATCAATATTAACATCAAATACTTAACTGTGGTAAACATTTCAACATTCAAATGATATTCTAAGATTTTTAAATATATATGGATATACGAGACTGCTAGAATGCAGTTACGTCACATGGTTGTAAAAGTACAGAGGGAAAATTCACCTCATTCTTAATTCGTCCAAACAACAAACACGATATTCTTTTTAATTAACCTATAGCAAGGATTCTTAAGAACATAGATTGAACTAGCAGTTATGAAAAAATTTAAAACTACCAGCTTTGAAATGAAAGAATTCATAATTAGCAGTTTTCAATTTTATCATAACTAGCAGTTTCTTTGGATGGGTTGAAGATCATGGTACTGATGATGAAAGTAGCACATGACTTTTGAGCATATCATCAGGAATTTTATGAAATGTTTCACAAAACTCACCATCATCATCAGGAAGATGACTAGAATATACATGTGCAGAATCATCAGGCACATGAGAACTCCAGGGAACTAGGTCAAAACCTCAACTTTCAGAAACAGAATAAATACGCTTTTTTTTTTTGATACAATAACACATCCAATTCAAATGTAATGTAACATTCATATTTAAATTAACCTAAAATTATAATCTGAGAATTAGTTTTAAAACAAAACTGACTTGTGTTTCGGAGTTGAATCAGAATCACTGTCCACAATGACTGGACATATTTCTGGGCCCTCGCTTTCATTTTCTTTAAAAGAAGACATTTCTGTAACAAAGTTAACATAAGTCACATTTTAGAATTTTCAAATAAAATTGCTTTATAATTTTTAAATTTAATCTAATTACTTATCTTGACACGTTAAACCAAGGTAGTGTTAGGCCCTAATCGTTGCCTACGATTGAAACTCCTTGCAACCAACCACGAGTGTCGTACTCTTCACTTTTTATCATTGACTAAATCTAAGAATATACCGGAGACAAATTAAAAGAAATTGATACCATTAACAATATTGTGTTGAATGAACAAAGGATTTCAATTTGTTATAATAGTAAAAATATTTGGATCATATTTAAAAGTCTGCAGTATCGAAAACAGGACCTTTAAAAACTGTAGATTTAGTTAAATATACTGCATGGCATTCTTTTTACATGTAGTTCTTTCATAATTAGTTGTTTTTATGAAGATAGAAAAAAAAACTATCTGGGCATCAACTTGTAAATGATTATACACTCATTATTTTTTTGTTCGGTGCGTCTTGTAAAATTAAAAACTGGTTGCCTTGAGCAGACTTGCTTACATGGTGTTTGCCTTTGTAACAAATCTATTAAACGAACAAGCGTCTCCAACTAGTGAAATGAAGTTAACATTTGCGAATATACTCCATAGCAAATAGTACTCCATCAAAGAAATGCGTTTGTGAAACTCCTTGCACTTGGCAATAAAGTGTTATTTTCATTGATATATTCCATTACTGACAGCAATAAGTTTCATGTATTTGACATTTTTTTTTTCGATTTAAATCTTACACTAGCTCCGTTTGGAAGCATGAATAAAAACTAAATAGCTAAACAATATACATTCTGAATAACCCAAGGGCACTGTTCGAAGTCCAGGACTTCGAAACAGGATACATCTCAAGATATACAAGGTACTGGAGAAAAAATTAAGATTCCATGAGAAAAAGAAGTTTAATCGACTAGAAGCAAGAAGAAAATATGAGGTGTTTTATTTTAAAGTGAGCTAAAAAATAATGTATTCTTGTAAGGATTTACTATTTACTTGTTGAGGCTAAACTTCTGTCTTTCTCAGTAATCTTATTTTGTCTCGTCATATTATACAAACATTCCATATCTCTTTCCAGTTACTTATTTTACTTATCTCCCAAAATATTCTTTCCACATCATTTAATTATCTTCCCCGTATATATATTAGGCATTACATCGTGATATCATTTTAGCTTGTACTTGTTACTGTTATTTATTATACTTGTTAGCTATATATATAACTAAGAAATAATTTAGTCAGTATACCATAGTGTGATTCCAATTCTTTTCAGTATGCTGTCAAAGAAATCTTAGTATTTTCTCTTCACATAGAAGTTTACAAAAAAAAACTATGAGGACAAAAGAGTAAAATCGTAAAATATGATTCAAAAGATTACAAAAGGTACTCTTTTGAATCATTCAAAATACTAAATACTTAAGCTCTTATTATTAAGCAAACTTTGCAATGATTTACTCTTGGAATTAGAATATAATGGGTAGCTCAAAGGATATTGGTTTGTTTTACTCTGATTTGTGCTTTATGTGTACAATATCACTTTAAGAGACTATATCTTTTTCAATACTTCCAACTAGAGAGGATTATTCATAGCTAGAATGTTTCAAACCGAGATACATTCAAGTTATGTATTAAAATAGAAAGTGAACTATAACTTAAATAAGTAAAAACTTATAGGGTTGTTCACTCCTCCGTAAATGTTTAGTAAAACCATTATTCCGTTTTAAAGCCACAAAAATATATGTTTCGTGGTTGAATCATTTGGCATTATTTATTATACAAATCTCACCGAGAATGAGTATCACTACAGACGTCCCGAGTTCCTAGTTCGCTCCGATCCTAGATTTTTTCATTTAGGTGATGGGAAAATCATTTACATTCTCTAAGACAAGCATCGGCAACCTTTTCTGAACAGGTTGTCACATTGTATGATTTCCAAGTGACTGCGGCCCGCATGGTAATTTCTCTGGTATTTTGATACATACAGATCTTTATATATATATATATAAATAGAGAACCACAATCTGTGCTATATTAATGTGTCAATAATTATTTAACTTTTTATTTTTCTTATAATGAAAAGTATTATTCATATCTTACTATATTATAATGATAATGAAGCAATTATCACAACAACCCAGAAAAAATTAGTAGCGTAATATAAAAAAACAACTAAAGCATTTGTTGCTACTGAACCCTATCTCTCTTCAATGAAATTTTCTTCCAAAAATCTCGGTAAACTTTAGTTAATAAACAGAAAGCAAAGGAATTTTTTAATAATAAGACTGAATTCCAGATTATCTCCGAGGGCTACACAAAAACACGTGTTGGGCCGCATGTGACCCGCAGGCCGTAGGTTGCCCATGTCTGCCCTAAGACATGAACCACACTTTTCATGTTTAGAACAGTAGAAAAGACGAATGTCTATGGGCATGAGAGTTAAATGAAAAAAAAACACGAAATTGCTTTAAAGAGACAGTAAAGGACATAAATGGATTAAAATAGAAAAGTGGTCTAATAAACAGGTTTGCTCAGGCACAAAAGCAAATCTAAAATACCTGGTATCTTTTGTATCTTTGGCCGATGTTCGGGAGTCGGAGGACACCTGAAGCTCTTGCCGAGTCTGTCTTGGCTGCTTCCAGCTCCCACCCGCATCTCCACCAGGTCCACGATCTGCAACAAAACCAATAGATTTAATCAATTAACTATTATAAATGAATTAAAAATAATTAAAAGGAGGGGACTTGTGAAAAGAAGGTATTAGTGAAGTCAGACAAAACAGGGTAATGAAATACTCTTAAAAATATTTCCACTCATATTCATACTGAGAAAGATTACATCAATTATTATAATTAATTAATTATACAACGCATTCGGTTAAACCAAGTAATAAAACCAACTATTCAATTTGGCATGTTTTTTTTCGATTGCACTGAATACTACAATTATCATTGATATAGCTTCTCGACCACTGATTTTTCCAGTTCACAGAAGGGGTTCTTAATCGTGTTGTATGTTTTTTTTTTGTTTTCTGTTGGTTGACATTCCGTGGATGTATTTGTCTTGCTCTACTTATGTCGTTAATAATTTTTTTTTTATCCTTGAAAATTCCAAACAATTTTTTGGCGAAATGTCGATGTATAACCAGGAATTGAATTTTCTTTATGCCAAAATTGTTAAGAACCCCTTCTGTGAACTACAATTATCATCATTGAAAAAAATTCTTACAATTTTTCTTTAAATTCGCATTGTAAAGAATTTTTTTCATTAATTAATCAATTACCCACTGAAAAGATAGTCACTTCTAAAAACTTAATACTTCAACTACAAAATATATGTATTGAGAATATTTATAACTTTGTGGGCTTGTCATTTAAATTGAATACAGTGGACAACTATAGATGGCATCCGGAGCCTGATTCTACAAGCATATTAATACAGTGAGATGCATTGGTACTGAGGTCATACTCTCCATAAACGCCTGAGGAATTGAGATAAAGGATAGGGGGTTTGAGTAGGTTGGTTGGGAGTTTGGCTGTGAAATAGTTTGCAGTAACTGATTGCAAAGTTCAGAACAAAGAGTAAGAAGGCCTTTGATGTCTTGATGAATGGTTCGGTTTTGTATACAGAATGGAAGGTGTGAATGTTTTCAAATAATTCTGAACTTATTGAATTCTAAGGAATGCAAATTGAATGGTTTGACAAAACTTCCAACTAATAATCTGTGGAAATTTACAAAAAAAAAATTTTTCATTTACAATGTTCCTTTCGAAATCGTATATTCCAAATAAAACCACCACTTTTTTTGAGAAGAAACTTAATTTAACTTCATTTTAGAAACGAGTAAATTATTTAAGTGAAAATCTGGCAGAACTGTTTCCAGAACTATTTTTTTGTATTGATTATTATATTACAACTACCCTTAGAGGAGTAACAAGTAATAGTGGTACATGCTATACAAAAAAAGAATTAAAGAGTGGAGAAACGACGCATTGATGGTACTTCATACACATAGATTGTTCAGATCACGTGAGGAAAGTGGGCAGTGATCATATTTTCAAATTCTGTATAATTCAGGATTATAGTTCATAAATACATATAGCAAAATGAAATAGAGAACAGTGTCCTAGAAAGGGATTGTTATGAGAGTCTTTTAGAGAAAATTAGTAATTACTCTATAATTAACATAAAGGCAAAATTGTGTTCATTATTAATTATTATAAGAATAAGTGAATAGTAAGATTGCAAAGTGAAAGGTCAAATATGGTTTACAGAAGGGATCTTCAACCTTTTTTACATCGCGACCTATTTTTGACGCCAAAATTTATTCGCGACCCTTTAGTGAGAACAAAAATAAAATTAACAACAAATAAAAAAGGAAAAATTAAAATAAATATGATCAATAGTCCTAATTCTAATGTAGTGCAATCAGTTATTATGTGGTATTTACTCATTGTAGGGTAAAAATCTAATGAAATGGTCTCCACATATAAAAATTTTAATGATATAAACAACGCGTTTCGAACACGTAGTGTTCTTCCTCAGGCATTAACTAAGGATGAGTGCCTCTGAATAAGACTGAATAAGTCTTATTCAGAGGCACTCATCCTTAGTTAATGCCTGAGGAAGAACACTACGTGTTCGAAACGCGTTGTTTATATCATTAAAATTTTTATATGTGGAGACCATTTCATTAGATTTTTACCCTACAATGATCAATGTAACTTTAATGATATTGTTGTGCCACATAATAATAATAAAAAAAAATAAATTATTTATTCAATCTGGTCCTTTATTTTCTATTTAAAAATAAACAATTTCGACCCCAAGGAGGTCGGGACCTACCGGTTTAAGACCCTTGGTTTACAGTTTATCGCCCTATACTGGTAGCAACGAGACGTGCCAGTGTTCATATTAAGAATTGACCTTTTGTACCAGTCAGGGAAAAACTAAGAATTACTTCCTTGTCTTATAATCATTAAAGATACATAATCTCATGAACTTCAGTGGTGGGCAATTCAAAATTCCAGTATATTCAATATTCTCAGGCAGAATCACCACTTCAGGTTCTACCTGCCTCCTCTCCCATCAGAATCTTAAAAAAAAAATATTTCAATCTAAATCCGACATTCTTAGAAAATTGAAAAGCAAAATAAGTTTTTTTCTTAAGACACTTGGAACTTGCACGATGGGCAATTATTTTGCTCTAATTACAAAATAACAAGTTGTTTATAAATTTTACAAATTTAAATTTATAAAAGATACAAATTTACAAAATGTATAAGTTTTATAAATTCATATTACATTTGTATTAATAGTACTAATAATAATAATAATAATAATAATAATAATAATAATAATAATAATTATTATTATTATTATTATTATACATCGTACAATAATCGAATAATTTTGACTAGTACATAAACGCTAGTTGTTTATAAATTTACACTTTTAACATATTGATGATACAAGATGCAGTCGATTGTTTGATTGGAGTTCAAATATAACCTAGGGTGGTGAAGAAAGAGTCAAGTGGAGTCCACATGGTGACAGAAAAAGTTGAAATGAAAAGATGGAAGGAAGAAATAAACCGTTAACCGTTCTTCAAAAATATCAAGCATAAAATATTAACACCATCCACTTTTCTAACTATATTTACTTACGCTTCACTCATTAAACATCACTAATAGTATAAAAAAAAGAGATTTATTTATTACATTTAAATGTCAACATTCGGCACTTAAATTATCCAAAATTATTCAAATATTTGAGTTTATCAATGTATCAAAACGTTTCTGAGACTGCAATATTTTCAATAAAAGCTTTCAATTGTTGTTTGTCATCTGTTATCATTTTAGCATTCACATATGTTCTTGCCAAGTAAGTTTGGCTACTAGGACATTAACACTGTTTTTTGTTGTTATTTCCACTTTACGTACCAGAAAATTTATAATTTTTTCCTCTTCACTGAATTGGTGAAATTAAGAACGTTAGGTTGTTTCAACACACACAGGCTGTTTGTTCTAGAGGCTGCAGGATTGACTAATTTCTTTTTTAGCACCCACTTTAGTTACTGGGGAGCCACATTTTTACCAGATTAATAGTAATTGTTAAAAATGATTCTTTTCTAATTCATGCGTACAATCTTAAATGATATACACATTATATTTTATCTTTCACTAGCTGATTTACCCGTCTTTACCCGAGAAACATTTTAATTCTAACTCTAATAATAAATTACATATAACGAAAACAATTTAAATTTTCTATAGTTCTGTTACACTTAACTTTTTTTAGATAAACGAAATTAATACAGAATTAAAATTATAGATTACGCAAAAAAATATAATCTAATGCTGATTATAAATTGCACACATTGTCTAATAATATTAGTAGTTGATAGATTAGATTAAACAAATAATAAAAAGAATATTTTTTGCCAAACAGTACATCAAGAAATGTTGAAAGAAGTCTTAGCTCATTAAATGTGATATGTCTTATCTGTTAAATATAATGACAGGAATTTTAAACCCACAAATCGTTTCAATTAGGAGTCAGTTAGTTGAAGAGGCTAAACCATATCACATTACATTTCATTCAATAATTTTAATTTGAAGACTTCACACAGTTTTAAATGTTTAATTAAAATTATATCAGTAAATAAAATTGTCTCTTAAAAGTTTTAATAACAATATTTTGATGAAATATTATTTGTTTATGAAGAAGCATTGTATTGAAAAGTGCCAATTGAGTTCTAAATGTTAAATATATTTTTCATTTTGTAATGTTAAGAACTGTATTATACACACAAATAAATACAGTGATTAAGTTTTACATATAAACATTTTGATTTGAATATGTCTTCATCAATTTTTTATGTTGTATATATTCCCCTATAAGTTTTACTGATTTAGACATTCATAAACATCTTCTAGTTAAATATCATCAATATATATAATAACATATTATTTTGCATATATGGAGTAGGGCCGGATACTAATTACTAATAATTAAATATTTTAAACGAACAAATTAATCAATCAGAAATAAATAAAGAAGCCTTACATCCATTAAACTTAAACAAAATACTTTAACTATTCTTTTAAGATTAGAATTAATGGTTCAAATACTATCATTATTATTCGTAATACTATCATGCATACTTAAAGTTAATAAGTTATTATTTAACTCATAACTTTCTTTAATGCTTAAAGCAAGTTAAACCAATTAGATATGAAAAGTTAATGGTAAACTATTGCTAATAACTAAAGCTTTGTTAAAGTTAATAAGAACCCTATATAAAATTACAATAATTGTCTTTAACATCAATCTGAAAACAATAATAACATTTCTGGTACCTGGTTGTTTCCAATTGAACAAACATGTGGAGATTATATCATAAAGAATAACCTACCTGCGGCTGCCATTACCAATTAAAGTCAAAATGTAAACAAACAGGTTATACAGCAAACTTTATCTATTATAATATTTTTGGGATATTACCTGAACCAAAACTGTGATTTTTAAAAAAACTTTACATAAACCTTCCTGGGGATGGATATACCTAATAATTTCCTAAATTTTCACGGCGATTGTATGTATGGTTTTTGAATCTATCGAGTACAAACAAACAGACATACATTCATTTTTATATACATAGAAGATAGATTATGAATTATATTTTACATCGTCGCGTTGCTACCAGCATAGGGCGATAAACTGTAAACCATATTTGACCCTTCACTTTGCAATCTTATCTTGAATTATTATAATAATTAATAATGAACACAATTAGTGTTGATAGTTTAATTTTATCAAATATCGTTTCACTTTAAATTTAGCTTAGATCATCTATAACGCAGCAAAATATACCAGCATTTTAAAGAAATTAACGCTCAATTCAATTATTATTATTATACTTCATCCGGGAGAAGGTGGGGTGGGCTGGTAGTCAACAATAAAGCCTTGTCATCCTCACACAGCCTGTTTTCTAAAAAAACCATTAATTGAGTTTTGTAAATGACGGCGTCCATTTAGTATATTTTTAACGATTCACTATAATTATCTAGGATTGAATCACTTGACAGTGACTTGCGTTTGTACCGCTATTCAAGGTACCAGTGTTGTCAGACTATAAATTGATTTTTAAATAATCCTTTTACTTCTAAATCTACCAAAGTTTGATGAAGTTTTTTAAAAAAGAAACATACGTATTCATAACTTGTGCAGTTTGTTATAGAGTGGTATTTACTCATATTGGGGGATTTCAAGAATTACGTCTTCACACAAAAAACATTTAATATGAAACTAACAATTTTTTTTTAGATGTTAACCTGAAGAAGAACACTAAGTGTCTAAAACGCATTGTTAGTTTCATATTAAACTTTTTTTTGTGTGCAGTTATACTTGAACTCCAATCGACTGAATCTTGGATCTTCAATATGTTAAAAGTCTGAACATATTATAAACAACTAGCGTTTACGTACTTGATAAAATTATTCGATTATTATAGAACGTATAGTAATAACAATAATTATTATTATTAAAAAAGAAATATGAATTTGTAAAACTTATAAATTTTGTAAATTTGCATACTCCTATGTTATAAATTTAAATTTGTAAAACTTATAAATTTTGTAAATTTGTATACTCCTATGTTATAAATTTAAATTTGTAAAACTTATAAATTATGTAAATTTGTATATTATATAAATTCAACATTATTTTTCTTTTTATCGAGGTTTGGACTAGCTTTAAGCTTTAAGCTAGACTCAACCTCCATAAAAAAAATAGTGTTAAATATATGTGGTCGAGATAAGGAAAACATTCTATTTTATAAATTTAAATTTATTAACTTATTATTTTCTTGAAATCCCCTAACCATACGTACGTATAATGCGTAAATCATGTGCTTCTTGTTCACTTTTTATTTTTCTCTTTATATTAGTGATTCAGGCCAATCAAGAGACCGAAGTCTTACAATATATTCATAAATAAAAGTAACAAGACTGTTTTATTTGTCTGCTATTCGTACAAGCCTACTTCACTCTTAACATGGCAGGAACTCAAGGCAGTTGAATAACTATTGGAATGTCAGACCTTTGTATGGTTACTGTTAGCATCCTTGAAGAAGGTAGGTCTGCTAGAGGAGAGCTCGGAGTCTGAGAGCGCACCAGTGTCGATCTCTGGCCTGGTGAGGAATCTTCTAGGCGATGGGGTTGATGGCGGACTGACGTCGATACAGTTGAGGCCTTTGATGCGAGCCTCCATGCTTTCAACGTCCACCACCTGCAAAACCCAAGCACAGTTACACATCAGCCAAACCCTTCAACCTAGCAACAGTTACAATCTATATACTTATAAAACTCTGATGACAGATCTTGTTTTATTTTCTTGCCACCGTGCATTATCTGAATAAATAATAAATATACGTAATTTTGTAAGAATCGAACCCATTACCTACAATCTATATATTAATAAAACTCTGATGACCGATCTTGTTTGTTTTCTTGCCACCGTGCATTGCCTGAATAAATAATAAAATATACGTAATTTTGCGAGACTCAAACACATGATCTACTACAATCTATATACTTATAAAACTCTGATGACCGATCTTGTTTGTTTTCTTGCCACCGTGCATTGTCTGAATAAATAATAAAATATACGTCATTTTGTGGGAATCGAACCCATTACCTACAATCTATATATTAATAAAACTCTGATGACCAATCTTGTTTGATTTCTTGCCACCGTGCATTGTCTGAATAAATAATAAAATATACGTCATTTTGTGGGAATCGAACCCATTACCTACAATATATATACTTATAAAACTCTGATGACCGATCTTGTTTGTTTTCTTGCCACCGTGCATTGTCTCAATAAATAATAAAATATACGTCATTTTGTGGGAATCGCACCCATGACCTACAATCTATATACTTATAAAACTCTGATGACCGATCTTGTTTCTTTTCTTACCACCGTGTATTCTCTGAATAAATAATAAAATATTCGTAATTTTGTGAGAATCAAACCTATGTCCCTTGCATTAGAAGTCCCGTGTGATACGCTCTGCGTCAGGGAACTTTCTTACAATTTCCTTCCAAAACCTGATATAAAGATATTTATAATTACTCTATTTATTGAATGTTTATGCAAAGTTCCTGTTTTTAACAATATCACTTTAACATTATATACCAGCATTTTAATATTTTTATAGTAATATGAAAATATTTCATAATTTTAAAAAAGTAAAATTTAGGAAAGCATTCTCTGATATTCAATCTACCTCGAACCATCATAAGTTAACAACTTAATTTGATAACGTAAATACCATATAATCTATGCCTTTTATTCTTAATTATTAAATTATTAATGAGTTTATAAACCACATCTAAGTACGTTTTAGGTCAATAAAAATCACAAGAGTCTTTACTGATGATAACTAATTCATCAATATGAAGAATTTTAAGCAAATTCGATATACTTAATTTTTTTTCCAATTTTAAACATTAGGCTTTGTTGGATATGACCCAATATCTGGTTTTGTGTCATGGTTTGTTGACATTTTCAAGGGGCGTGCATTGGAAGCAGCCAGATACGAAACCTAAGATAGAGGTAACCTAAGAGATAGAGTATCATACCAAACACCCACTTCGTCCTCCGAGCCCTTTGCAGTACAATTGACTATAAACTTATAAACTAAAGCCAAAACACTTTTAAAATAGAGGTTACTTTTTCTAAGTTTTTTACCTAACAAAACATGAAAGCCTTCCTTCTCAAGATCTGCTAAAATCAACCTACTTTCAGAAATATATCACTAGGCTATTTATTTTCTAAACAATACTCACAGGATTGCCAACATGGTCTTCCCAACCGGGAATACCATGTTGACAAATGTAAATTACCCAAAAAACACGATTTCTCTAGAAATATAGATAATTAAGATCTATTAAACAAACCACTATGATTTGAACATCGACCACATATACATGCTCAAATATAGTTTTTTTTTATTAAAACAAATAAAATTAAAAATATTTAAATTATAGATAGATATTCTTTTAAACAAATCTCAGACAAGTATTCTAGATGAAATTATATTTTATTTAGTTTTATTTTTTAAACAATATTTATCAAAATATATACAAGATTTCACATAAACACGTGAAATAATCAATGATCAAACCACAATATGAAATGGGGAAAAAAAGACTAAGATCTTAGTCTTTTTTTTTCCATTTCATATTGTGGTTTGACCATTTATCAAAATATATGTATAACAAATTCATAATTAATATAAATATGAAATTATCCAAATAAATTAAACATTTATGAAATATTGTTAAACCTGTGCTTGCTAATTTTGATTACATCTTATATAATTAGAGGATAATTTGTTTATTTTAATAAACACAATATTAATCTAATAGTTTAGAAAATGGAACGCTTTTGAAGAGTTGCTACCATTTGCAAAAGTGTTGCTCCTAGTTCATCTACTTTCTTCATTAATAAGCAAGAAATACCTTATTGCACTCAAGATAAATATCTGAACATTTAAGACTTTATCTGATCATTTAAGACAGTGGTTCTTAACCTTGTTGGATGTACCGAACCCCGCCAGTTTCATATGCGTGTTTGCCGAACCCTTCTTAATTGGAACAAATAAAATGATTTTTTTTGGTTAACCAATTAATTAATTAAGTAATTAAATTAATTAATTAAATTAATTTATTTTTATAATTTAATTAATTAATTTAATGATCTAACCTAGCCCCTAATGCAGCCACTTACTGCGCTGTAATATATACTTTATATAAATATAATTTTATATCCCTTTACAAATAACCCTGGTGTATTGTTTTCACAACCATAACAGTTAGTAAATTGCACAAAACAAGGGTCTTGATGGATAAAAAGTTGTAAAGAAAGGTCCTTGTCTGTAAAATTTCCTTCTCTTAAGATATTAAGAGTATTAATTTACAAGACAGAATTCTAGACATTTAGGGTTATTTTGCGTGTTTTTCGTATGAGGAGTTGTAATGACTAATTGGCTTTCAGTAATTTTAATTTGGGAAAATTGATTGAATAATTGGCTGGCTGGTGAGTTCGTGTTTAAAACAAATTAAGTTCACAGGTTGACGTAGCTCCGAATCTTAATAATCAACGTATGTCTTTAGGTTGTACTAATGTGATTAAAAGAAAGCTAAAATGATGCCTGCTATTATATGAAAAATTCATATAACTACATGTTTTTTGTATTTAACTTCTTAAATGTGATAGTATAGAAAAACACAAACATCATCGCAAAAACATCATAAAACGACTTTTGGGACCTCAAAACATATAATTTCGTCAAAATCTCGAGATCATTATTTTTTCACGATACTATACTTTACTTATAGTAAAGTAAAAAATAGTTTAGGGGATATGTATTAAAATTACGTCTTAACACAAAAAAATGTAATATGAAAAGTAACAACACGTTTCGAACAGTTAGCGTTCTTCTTCAGGTCTACATCTGCATTCTAGAAAGTCGATCTACGGGAGTGACATAGAAAGAGTGTCTTTCCTAAGTCACTCTCGTAGATCGACTCTCATGAATGAAGATTTAAACCTGAAGAAGAACACCAAGTGTTTGTTTTCATAGTAAACTTTTTTGTGTGGTGACGTAATTTTTGAAATCTCCTGGTATGAGTAAATACTATACTATAAAACAGATAGCATTTGTAATGAAAATAGTTTTGTTTTTACTTTAATGTTTCCTTTGGTATTTTTATATAATAAGCAATCGAGTTCAATTAAAAAACTAAAAAAGAAATGTCGCGCAAGTTGTACTGGCATGAAGATGCTTCTAATAAATGAATCTATTAAATAAAGCAGATTCATTAAGAGTATTTATCAACGCTTTGAAGCAACAAACATCAAAGACCAGAGAGAACTATAGAAAAAAAGGCCGGTGCGAGAAAAAACTAAAATTCTTTGTATTATTTAAAAAACAAAAAACTAAATATATTCGAAGTTACAATCAAATTGCTGGAGATATAAAGAGAAAAGTAAACACTCATCTCTCATTGACTACGATCTTTTATCTGGTTTATATATTTTTTTACATTATGAAACTTTTCAGGTGATTAATCAATTGATCTCTTTCAGGCAGTCATTTAGCAAAAAAATCGTTTTGTACAGTCTAAATTTAACGAAAAGTAACCCTGCCTCAATTCTATCTATTTTTAAAAGCGTTAATTATTTATGATCTTTTTTTTTTAAGTTATACTCAATGTAAAATATATAAAAAACCGTATACCTCTCCATTTATTTTTTATCTAAACGGTTTGAATATTCAAACAGTTGAAAAGAAAACTGCAGAAACGCGTTTAAATATAAGTTAGAGATGCGATGCTATAAAACAATGAATTAAAAAAAAATCGAACAACTTAATTTACTTCTTTAGTTGTGTAATCCGTAATTGTGTGGTATTTACTCAATCTGGGGTAAAAGGATAAATTTTTTGTTGTTGTAGGGTAAAAAACTAATGAAATGGTCTCCACATAAAAAAAATTAATGGTATAAACAACACGTTTCGAACACGTAGTGTTCTTCCTCAGGCCTGTGCCTGTGGTACAATTTTTTTTGTGTGGAGGCTTTTTTTTTATCCAGTATGAAGTTAATTTGTGATTCGTTTTTATGTTATATATACCAGAAATAACAATTATTCTTAAATTATCGAATTCACTAAGTATTTTATGAGGGGCCAGGTTAACTCCAGTGGTTAACGTACTCGCCTCTGAACTGGTAGGTGTAGGGTTGGATACCCACCTGACCCTTGATTTATTTACGCGGGAGGTGAATAAATCTGAGTACGTCGTCACTTGGAAAGGACGTTAAGCTGTCGGTCCCAAACCTGTATCATGTTAGGTACTCGTTAAAGATCTCTACTCTAAATACACTTGAGCTATGGGAAATTTAGGACTCCCAATGTGGAATCACTGTTCAAACAAAAAGACTGTAAAGGGCTGTCATTTTTAACCTTCTAGGGGAATCGTTAAAAAAAATATTTTGTTAAAAAAAAAAATACAGTTTGAGAAAGCCTGCTGACGTGTTTGAGAATATAAGAGTCGTCAATGACGGAAGCAGAGGCTCACCTGAGGTCCAGAGATCTGTACATCTCGGTGCTGGCGTTTCCTTCGGCGAGACTTGAGACTTTCCACCCTTCGTAAAAATGCCTTAGCACCATCGCGAAGACGTTCACTGCCAGTCCTTCGGAATTTGGCTGCTAACAGTTCACTATCTGTTGTGAGGGCTCCCGGCGGCAGCGAGCCGTAGCGTATCACAGGTGTGTCTGCTGACTTGGAGCCTGGTGTCGCTGCGGCTTCAGCTGTGCACAGTCAAAACATTAATCCCAACTGTTCAGCACAGTCACAGTCAAAACATTAATCCCAAATCTTCAGCGCAATCACAGTTAAAACATTAATCCCAACTCTTCAGCATAGTCACAGTCAAAACATTAATCCCAAATCTTCAGCTGTGCACAGTTAAAACATTAATCCCAAATCTTCAGCGCAATCACAGTTAAAACATTAAACCCAACTCTTCAGCACAGTCACAGTCAAAACATTAATCCCAACTCTTCAGCACACTTACAGTCAAAACAATGAACCCAACTCTTCAGCACACTTACAGTCAAAACATTAAACCCAACTCTTCAGCACAGTCACAGTCAAAACATTAAACCCAACTCTTCAGCACAGTCACAGTCAAAACATTAATCCTAACTCTTCAGCACAGTCACAGTAAAAATATTAATCCCAACTCTTTAGCACAGTCACAGTCAAAACATTAATCCCTACTCTTCAGCACACTTACAGTCAATACATTAATCCCAACTCTTCAGCACACTTACAGTCAAAACATTAAACCCAACTCTTCAGTACAGTCACAGTCAAAACATTAATCCCAACTCTTCAGCACAGTCACAGTCAAAATATTAATCCCAACTCTTCAGCACAGTTAGTCAAAAAATTAATACCAACTCTTCAGCACAGTTACAGTCAAAATATTAATCCCAACTCTTCAATACAGTTACAGTCAAAAAAATTAATCCCAACTCTTCAGCACAGTTACAGTCAAAAAATTAACCCTACTCTTCAGCACTAACCAGTTTTTATTTTGGTCACAACAAATCATTTAACTCTTAGTTTTCGCAAAAGTAATAGTTTTACAAAATAAAAGTGTCAAGTAAAAAAATTAATTATTTTAAAAAATACCAAAATCATAGAATATTCTAGTTTAAATTATATTCTAACTCATTCTTGAACTGTAAAGTTCTTGATGTTCTAGTTTGACTTTCCACGTAGGGAATTACTACTTTTTTTTAATGTACCCTAAATATATTAATATATATAGAAAATTGTTTTTTTTTTAACCATTAGCAGGTCAAGATTGTTCGAGTAAATAACAGTGAACTTAGTCGGATTCATAGAATTTTCATTGCTATCTACTGGATGCTGGAACAAGATTACATACATAATGTAGAAGAGTGTTACAGTAGGTAAAGCTAGTAAGGACTCCCAACATTTTACAACAATCTCTCCTTATTGTAGGGTTAAAAGCTAATGAAGCAGTCTCTACATATAAAAATGTAATCGTATAAACAACGCGTTTCGAACACGTAGTGTTTTTCTTCAGGCATTAACTAATAAATACAATACCATCAGAGAGTTCTCTATAGTACAAAGTAAATATAGTACAAAATAAAAATAAAATAAAATAAGAAAGAGAGTACGAAGCTAAGGGTGAGTGTCACCCTTAGACTCCCTTTAAGATCACTACGTGTTCGAAACGCGTTGTTTATACAATTAAATGTTTATATGTGTAGACCATTTCATTAGCTGTTTGCCCTACAATGACTAAATATCACATAATAACTGATTGCAGTACGTTAGCATTTCTCCTTACATTAATTTGATAAAACATAAAATGGCATATTATATTGAATGCGTCCAACATAGTATACTGTTTAGTTGTCATATGCTGCTGTAGTCTAGATACTACATACTACCAAAAATATTAAACTGTAGACAATTTTTATTTTATTTTGATATTTTTTTCTAAAAAATTAAAACAAATTGATTCCTTGCTTGATTATATTCTAATAACTATGATTTACATTTTATTATCATTTATAGACGTAATCAATTCTAAGAGCTCATTGTTAGTGATGTAATCTGTAATTAGATTAAAGTGTTAGATTACCGTATGAAAATTTTGAAACATTGTCTCAAATATTCAGTTTCTGTTTACCGAATTAATAGTAGAACCACGAACTGAATTAAGAAAATTATTTTAATAAAGTAAATGCAATTAAGTTAATTAAACATACCAACGACCAATGAAGAGTTCCATGCACGACAGTGCACGTCGTAATTAGCAGTTCCGGACCAGAGGCCCACTACTGCTAAATTATCAATCTGCTTTTTTTGTTTAAGTCAGTGAGCATTGTCAATACTGGGACGTCAGTCTGTCAGGGAAAGGAGTTGTATTCGTGGTCGTATGTTCTTGTGGCTTGGCATTGTCTTAGGTACTATATAATTTATAAACCATCAGGTCATCATATTTAACTCAGGAAGGGATGAGCTTTTAGGACTAATGGGATTGGGAAAGGTTGTTTGTTGGATTCAGTTCCCGAACAACGAGATTTGGATGGGTGGGCAGTTTTTTATCTTTATTGTTGGCAATTAAAGATAGAGTTAGTTTTCATAATTCAACAGTAGTTCTTTGAGTATATGTAAACTCTCACCTCCTTTTAGTTGAAATATTTATTTAAGATATAGGTGTGATCAAAAAGTAAGAAAACTTTTTAAATTTCGCGCGCTCGGGATTCACTAATTTCAAAATGTGTTGTTGTTTTGTTGGTATACTTTTGACTATATAGCATGTGTTGTTTTTATTTTAATCGTTTTTAGAAACATCATATATATGTTAATCTGTTCGCAACTCGAGTTATCTATGTATTTGACATAAAATGTTTTGAAATTTATAAAGCACAAAAGTACAAATCTATATTTATATTATAAAATTATTATACTGTATACAATGAGATCTGGATAGACAATGTGTTATAGTCAAAACATCAGATTTGATGTAAAATAATAAAAATGGTAAATTTAAAGCGGAAACATTTATTTTCATTTGGATTCAACTTGAAGACATCAAATGAAACAGGAAGAAAGGATAAAACAAAGAGTAATTTACTAATGAGGGAGGTCATTGTTCAAAAATTAACTGAACACTATTTTAGCATTCAGCTATAAATTAGGAAGATGAATGACACAATGGGTTACACGGAAAAGCAAGGAGACGAGAATAAAACACTTACCAAGTCTAGTATCCGAATCGGTTAGTTCTTAAACCTCGCATAGTCCATCTATTAGATCAATTCGATAAGACGCACAATGCTTAAACAAGGTATGAACCGAGTTTATTTGTAATCACAATTTGAAATAATATTTATGATCAATCAAACTTAACAAGATGTACTTGAAGTTTGAAAGAAAAAATCTGGAGTGGCCTACACTCGACTTCATTATATGTAAACATAATATCATACTCCTTGGGTATATAATATATATATATATTATGTAATTTTTTTGAGGGTTGAGGTCCAATGATTTTAAACTAGTCCTTTTGCCGACGTTTCAACATATATTTCGGTAAAAGGACTAGTTTAAAATCATTGGACCTCAACCCTCAAAAAAATTACATCATATAAATATTGGGTCAAGAAAACAAATCATGGTATATATATATGGTTTAATTTACCACAATGAAACTAATTTGGAAACAATGCTCTAAGGCCTTTCGTCAACACATCGTCAGAGAGCAAGTGAACTAAAAAATAATAAATACTTGTTAACCTGGTTGATGAAATTTTGATTAGCGGAATAATTAAACAGATGAAGACTTCTTCATCATTAAACATATTCAGGGTTACCAACAATTCTAGAAACTTCAATCAACCAGGTTAACAAGTATTTATTATTTTTTAGTTCACTTGCCCTCTGACGATGTGTTGACGAAAGGCCTTAGAGCATTGTTTCCAAATTAGTTTCATTGTGGTAAATTAATCCATCTATTACATCAATAGTTTGATTATTATTCATATATATATATATATATATATATATTCGTATATTTCGGGAGCAGACCTTCATTTATGCATGTCATGTTAAATATGTTTCTTATGAGGACCGAAACATGTCGGACTATGTAAATAAAAACTTTGGTGAACTAATCGAGGAATCGAGAGAATCAGTAGAAAAGTTGTGAAATTAAAAATAGGCATACAATTTAATTTGTATAATTTAATATATATATATATATATATAATGTTCTATTTAGATCTCATATACTCGTAAATGTCTACATGGGAGATGTTTATTAGTCATTCCTAGAGGTAGTAGAGATAGTGATTGATTCACTTATCAGTCAATATATATGGTTATTTCCTTAAGAAATACTACTGGGGAATCTGAATACAGTGATACCTTGATTCTCGTTCATAATTCGTTCCAGAATTTTAGTCTACAACTGATTTGGTCGAAAATCAAAAATAATTTTCACCTAAGAAATACATAATGGAATAATCCGTTAAGGCAGATCACATACAGGTGTTAATGTTTTAAATATTATAGGTTTCACTATAAAAAACAAATATATTTTTTTATTGTTTAAACCGATCCCATAGCGGGTGATAACGTCAGCGGTCTACTAGCTTTTTGTTTCATAGGTGATTCTACAGATTCTACATTGGGAGTCCTAAATTTTGCCTAACTCAAGTGCATTTCGAGTAGGAATGTTTAACGAATAACTGGCATTGTACAGTCTCGGGACCGACGGCTTAACGGCCTCTCCGAGGGACGACATACTCAGATTTATTCACCTCCCACGTGAATAAATCAAGGGCCATGTGGGATCAAACCCCGGACTACCAGCCCAGAGGCGAGTACGTTAACCACTCAGCTAAACCTGACCCCTAAAAACTTATATATATTATACTAAAAGCATATAATTAAATCTAAGTTTCATTTTGTTTAAGTTCTAAAATTATGTTCGAATTGTGGGGGTATAATTTTTTCGACAGCCTGTAGGAACACCCATTTTTTTCGGGTTTTAAGTCATTGGAACATCGAGGTACCACTAAGGCTGCAAATTTAATTTTCTTTGAAAAATAATTAAAAAGAAATTGAACATATCATAACATTCCTTTTATCTGAAGTGCTTTAATTGACAGCATAAGTTTCCTTCTTTGTTGTTGTTTCTTAATCAAAAATAAAAAAAAATTCCCCTTCCCTTGTCACAAACCTTACATTGTATACTAAAACGGAGAACAACCAAGGCACTTGCTGATGAACAACAAAATGTAAAGAAATTTACTAAACAGATAGAGGCAATCACACCTTATTAAATCATTTAAAACTGAATAAAAGATATGCAATTACAAGCATTGTGGTCTACTCTTTTCTGCAAGCAACACGAGATTACTCTAAGTAGACCATCATTTCAAGATAGCTACGCATTTAATAAAAAATATAAATTCTCTCAAAGAATTATACTTGGAGAATTCGAAGCTAGTGCAATCAGTTATTATGTGGTATTTACTCATTGCAGAGTAAAAAAGTTAATCATATAGTAGTCTCCACATATAAACATTATGAGGAGGCTATTAATATAACATAAACAACGCGTTTCGAACACGTAGAGTTGTTTATATTATTAAATTTCTATTTATGGAGGCTATTTCATTTACTTTTTTAGCTTATAATACTAGGCATATTTAATTGAGTGTTTGAATACAAATACCCATTTTGGGTAAATATCTTGATGTAATCATTTAGAATTTATATTTTGCCAGGTTATGTAATTTCTATAATTAGTGTATACTTGGAGAGGATAGTTAAGACACTTGAGTGGACGGGGTTCTATTCCACGTGAGTAAAGGACTCCTGTTCCTGGATTACTTAAATACATATTAAATTAGGGAAAAGGTAATCAGAACCTATATAGATTAAGACAGGAAACATGAGAGTTCTCATTAGTAAATGGAAGGTGAGATTAAACCACCTGGTGTTAATGGTATAGCGCCAGTATCAAATTTATAATTTGTTAGCCTGTACTAGGGGCCAGGTTAGCTCAGTTGTTAACGTACTCACCTCTGGGTTGGTAGTCCGGGGTTCGATCCCCACCTGGACCTTTGATTTATTCACGCTGGAGGTGAATAAATCAAGTATGTCATCCCTCGGAAAGGACGTTGAGCCGTCGGTCCCGAGCCTGAACGATGTCACAGTTACTCGTTAAAGATCTCCACTCTAAACACACTTGAGTTAGGCAAAATTTAGGACTCCCACTATGGAATCAATCTTCATTGTGTGGTATCACAAAGGGCCAATGCTCAGTTTACGTGTGTTCCCTTGTGGGACTACCACTATAGCCTAACCTAGCCTTCACGCGAGAGGTGAATAAATCTAAGTATGCTGTCCCTCGGAAAGGACGTTAAGCCGTCAGTGCCGAGCCTGAACGCTGTCAGGTTAAAGATCCCCCATTCGAAATTCACTTGAGTTAGGCAAAATGTAGTACTACCAATATGGAATCAACCATGAAACAAAAAGCCGGTAAACGGCTGACGTTATCACCTGCTATGGGGATCGGTTTAAACAATAATAGCCTATACTATGATATAATGTCAAAATACTAATTCTCGATTGATAAATAGAATAATAGTTCTCAACTTGCTAAGCAAAGTTCATTGCCAGAGCAATGAAAGGAGAAAGTAAACAAGTGAAAATCTAGGGACCTCAAGTAAAGCAACCAAGTTAGACTAGAAATAGTGTTATCTACAGCCTTAGATAGAAAGAGTGAATCAGAGAAAGAGAGAAGTAATTTATAAGACAAATACGGGCAGGACACTCATTTGACCAATATTTTCGTATCATATCGTCGTCTAGAGAAACCAAGAAAAATAAACCAAAGAATCAGAACGACAAGACCACTTGGTTACCATTTTTTTTGTTTTCATTTTAAATGAAACCAAAATCTATCCAAGCAATGATTCAATAAAATCTAAGCTATTTCTAACAATAAAAAGAAACAAATATAAAGGACAAACAAAATATGCTATTTACACAAAACAATCATCTTAAGAATTCTGAGTTGGTTTAAAAATATTTTTCTTTTACTGTTTACTGTTTATATATAGCATATAAAATGTGCATATTACATTTCATGTTAACTTGCAAAGCTTTGCAAGTACGCTTGATATCCCTATCTCAACTCTTCTGATGACGGTTCAACATGTAAGTGTGTTCGTATCTTTGTAGTCGATTGTGAACCGTTTGTTGTCCTTTGCGGATCGTTTTCCTGTTGACAATTTCTATTAATTTACACTCATAAGTTGGATATAAAGTAAAAAGGGTTCACCGATCAGCATCAAAACTTTTTTTATATAAAAAAACATTATTGGTGACTAATTAGAACTACTGTTCTGCCCCACCTATCTAAGATCTCCTGATATCTTGATTGAACAAAAACATGTAAATTGGGAGAACACTATGTAGAATCAATGACGAGGCCATCGAAATATAGTAGTAAGTTTCAGTGATTTCATTTCTGTATGTTCTTTTGAAAATTCTAGTTTATATATATATATATATATATATATATATATAAAGGTGATTCCATATATTTACCCTGACCAAACTCCGAGAAAAAGAAAAAGTGTTTGTTATATATATATATATATTTATATCTACATGAGGGGTCTGGTTCTAAGATCAGAGCTAGAAGCCTTCAACTTTGAATAAAATGAGTCAAACTTATTTGGTCCTGCATCAACCAATCATATATATATATATATTGTTATATAAAGCCCCATATTTGGCTTGTATCTGTTTCTTACACAATTTCTCCAGTTTCCGGAATTCCTGAATTTGGTCGTGATACAAGCCAAATATGGGGAATTATTTTACAATATTTAAATGAAGGACTGCTTCTAACTTTTTTTTACAAATATATATATATATATTATAACTGAACACTTAATATAGCAAGATGACCCTTTGTTCTGTATATTAACCAAAACAATATACTAAATATTTACTGCAATAGTGAAATTAAAAACTGCCATTTTCTCATTCGAGATTGTTAATTAAAACTATAATTACTATGAATAATAATAATAAAAACTAAATAAAACTAATATATAAGCATATATACAAAATTAAGGATCGTAATTAGATTGGACTGGTATAAAATGAAGTTTGAAGGCAGATGGCGCGCACTAATTTGAAGGAAAGTTAATTGTCAGACCAGCTGGTCGGGCGGATGAGAAGGTTATCACTGGACTCAGTATTGTTGAGGGTGATTTCCGCAGTTATAACGACCAAGGAATGCAACGTCATTACCAAATGGACAATGCTGTCTACTAAATAATAATATTCATCTCTCTCACTCTCATGGAGCAAATAAAATAGTTTACAAATAAAATAAACAAGATCAATTTTGAGTTGCCGAAAAATTATACTTACTTTATTTCAACATAGTACTTTTAGAATATCACAATTGACTAATTAATTGAACTAATTAATGTTATTCTATTTTTATTAGTAAACTAGACTACCCGTGACCCTTTGTGTCACTCAGAAATTTTAACAATAGGTATTGAAATTAATTCACTGAACATGATTGACAGGGATAATTTTAATTATTGTTTCTTGTTATTAAGGCACAGAAACAGATTCTTGTATGTCCCAAGCTTTTGATGCAGTATTCTTAACATGATTCAAGATATATACACAGTAAGTATATTTAGCAAAATAAAACTCATTTAAAAGTAAAAAAAAAAATCATTTACTTTATCGTATAAATAAATAAAACATCAATTCAAGGTATATACAGAATGCAATATATTTAAAACAAACAAAACTTGTAAATTGAAAAATTCAATTTATTTACCCAACACAAAATAACATTAATGGAAGGAATGTGTCTTTAATATTACCTTAGAACATTCGTATTTTATCTGACAGTTGTTTTCAAGTTTGTTTCTAAAATTATTCACTTTTAAACTTTAATGTAGTAGTTTATCATATATTTGTTACATTTATTTATAATACAATAAATACAATTGCAGTACTGTCATCAGGGATCACGCGGCTACTCTCTTACAATCATTTATCAATGTAAGTATGCCTTTATTTTATTAGCAGTGTTTATATTTCGCAAATTTTAAATCAATTTTTTGTTGTTACATTTATATATAATACATTTGCAGTACTGTCATCGGCGTACACGTAAGCGACTGGCTACCCTGGCTCCAATTTTGGGAATATAGTGATAATTTTCTTTTATTTTACATTATTCAGGTAATAAATAATATATATTTAATTTCAGGTCTCTATCTCCACGGGAAATGGGTGAACAAACAAACAAACAAACTCACGAACTTTACATATAGAGATTTCATCATTTAAAAAATCTGGAGTGGCTTACACTTACTTTTAATGTAAGTAAATATAATATCAAAGTCGCTGACAACGAACTGATTTTGTGTTTTATTTAAATGTGGCTTTACATATATTTAATCAATGATTAATAACTTCTTTACAGGTGGATATAATCATTTTATCAGTTATAAGGAACTTGAAATGTTTCATCAATCTGATATGTCATTAAAATTATCAAAGAGAGGGTTTGATGTCATAGAACCCGTAGGCACCACGTCCATACTCGTATCTGTTATATTGTACATCTCTAAATTCAACTTGAGATTTTAACTTCATTAATATCTTTCAGAAATGTACAAAGAGTATCTCTCAAAAAGTATTCCTCGCTTAGTTTTAAGTACGATTTGACAAAAAAATTGCGCTCTCTCCAAGCCATTGGCTCGCAAAGAGATATAACGTGATCAATGATTTTTCATTTGACCAAAAAATTGCATTCTATCCAAGCCAATTTTATCCAATACCTTGCATGGAGCTGATTTTTGAGAAAAAAAATATTATACTTGATATAAAAGTGCAATCTCTTGCTTTTATAAGAAACGATTTCATCATTATTCAATGAAAGCCAAAATTAATTTCAGTTGCCAGAAAGTTGGTAGCATATATAACTTTATACTAACAATATTTGATACATTCAACAGTCTTTTTGTGTGAAGTTTTCGTCTTTAAGAACCTGTAAATAGTTGATTTCAAAAGGTTTTACTTTCAAATGTGTCTAAAATTTTAATGATTTTCTCAAAGTTTACTCAATTAACTTCTTTTGGGAGTTCACGTAACTTAAACTACGTGTGTAAAGAATATCATGACAAAATGCATTTATTCATTTCATTCTCATCTCATTAAATAATTTCAGAAAAGAGAAAATAATAAAAGAGAAACTGAAATAATGAATTTGTAGATTATAAAATAGTAAGTAAAATTCAACATTCAACACATACGTTTTATTTGATAGAAAAGTTATATATAAGAAAAAAAAATTTTTTTTTCTTGTAAATTTTGCACAAAACTGTTTTCAACAGAGTCTAGGCTGAATAAGATAGACTAAGATATGAGATGCGATTTGCATAATGCAGGTAAGAGAGAAAGAGTTGGGGGTAGTCACATGATCGTAAAGTCGGACAAAACACAACCATCCCGGCCAGGTATTCTCCAATATTTACTATATCATTTTAAGAAAGTCGTTATATAGCATTGTACTTTATTTAGCCTGGCTAAAATTCAAGTTTACAAAATGCTGCTACTAAAATTTGAAATTCATATTTCAGATGTGAATAAGTATTTTTGCAAAGCTTCGATTTAAAAAATAAGCAGATTAGACATGTCAAGTCAGAGTCAAAAACCCAACTACTGGCGAAGATCGCTTGTGACGGTTGAAAGATCTGAGTCTTTTTTTCCCATTTCATACTGTGGTTTGATTATTGATTGTTTATTTCATGTTTTTATGTGAAATCTTTGTATATATATATATATATATATATATATATATATATATACTTTTTCGAAGGAAATACCATCCGAAACGGACAATAAACATTTACTTTAGGCGGCAGTCTCCAATATAAATCAATATAATACTAACTTTAGTTATAACCGACTATAAACGAATAAATTCTTTTCAATACGTTGGCAAGCTCTCGTCGGCCAGTCGAAGATAGCTGACACAGTTACGTTTTGGGGTCGTCCTAACGTACGAGTTAATACGAAACAGTCTCTATGCCTCTCTCATATACAACATAATAATAACCATTTTTTTGTATTGCATTGTTTTTAAATACAAAAGATTTTTGTATTCTGCTTTGCTTTGCAGAATCTCACAAACTATTAGTCGGAATTTGCAAATGTCAATCAATTAAAAAAGCTTGCTATTTGCCACACTTCAAAATTAGTTTTGAACTAAAATCAGCAGAATGAACAGAGAAAGGAAGATTACACAAAGTCTACTTTAATTTATTTCGAAATATTTTCGATGTAAACATAGTAGCCTTTCAATTATTTCTATTAATGATGTAAAATCAAATTAGATGGTGAATTAAATTACTTGTTTAATGGAAACACAAAACTAATTACACTTTTAATCACCGTAAAAAAACACGCATTGCTTAAGTAAAAATGAAAATATCAAGATGTAATAGTGTAGATTCATAAAACTTCAGTGTGGTATAACGGCATAACGGTACTCTCGCGTATCGAATACGTATTTGATACTCATAGCCCGTATTCAATACTTGGAATACAATGCACTCATTCGGCTATCCAGTATCTTGCGTCACTTGACACTCTCATGATTTATCCCATTACATACATATATTAACTTACAGCTATCTACTATGTAAACTTAATGTAAGCCAGAAATTTACTTTTAACATCGTTGGCAAAAAATATATATATATTACTATTTAAGTATTGGCCTACTTATATTACACAACATAATGTTAGGATTCATTGTTAACAGGTAAAAATGCTTTATTAATAAATGATTTGATAAAAATATTGTAGTTGACAAGACTTTGTACGGACAAAAAAGAAGAGTAGAAAAAAAGACATTCTAACTATAATAATAACAGTCACTATAAATAGCAGTCAATGTTCAAACCACAATAAGAAATGAGAAAAAAGACTAAGCTCTTTCAACCGTAACAAGCGGTCTTCCTCAGAGTCAAATCTCAACTGATATTATATATATTATTATCAATAAGGAAGCGAGTTAAAGTCAGAACTTTCAAAACATTATCTTTACCATATCAGACAATATTTGAAAATGTTATATTGGCTTTACTATATGCTTCTTTTTTTACAAATAACTTGAATAATTTTAATAATGATATATAGCGGTTTGATTTAAAAAGTATAAGATCAATTCATGTTGATAATATAATTAAAGGTTTATGTCTCTCAAATTAACGTAAAATAAAAAAAAAAACTGTAAATCATACACTTAGCAAGCGGAGTCACTAAGAACAGGTCACTAAAAACACCAGACTTCCCAAAGACAATTTCAAAAATATCTTTAAATGCAATGTTTCAGTTTGAGAAATATGTATTTGGAATTCATGTTACTAATATATTGAAATATACTTGTTAAAATTATTTTATTTCCGAAAAATAGTTTTTTTTTTTTTTTTAAGAATTTGCTTGTGTTTAATGAGATTTTTATCTCATTATAAAATTATATTCGAAATTATAGATTTTATTTTTAAATCCCAGGGGCGGCACAAATGGTATGAAATTTCTCAGGGCGAGGCACCTATGATAAACTCTCAGGGGATCCACAAGGAAGTACAAGTTGAGAAGTCTTGGTTTATGCGTATTATATTTAAAGACGAGTCCTTTTTTTAGTGTATTATATTTAAGGACGGAGTTATTTTAGTATATTATATTTAAAGACTGGCCTTATTTTAGTGTTTTCCATTTATAGTACTAAGTATAACAGTTGAATACTGGGTCCGTATTGTTAATACATTAGATTTAAAGGTGTTTTCGAAATTATATTTGAAGTCTGGTGTTTTTAGTGACCTGTCCTTAGTGACCGTGCTTGTTATAAGTGTATGATTTATTTTATTTTTTTTTTTAGGTTAATTTGAAATTCATATACCTTTAATTATATTACGAGTGCAAAATCAAAGAAGAGTAACACACAGAGTAAAGAAACACATTTACAAACTCTAATTTTCGTGCATTATGTCTTCAGGAGAACAGGGAAAGGGAGACCAAACACGTTGTAGACGTAACGCTAGGTAACCCTCAACCCGAAAATTTGAACTTGTGTGTTTGTTTACTCTGTGTGTTACTCTTCTTCGATTTTGAACTCGTATTGTGTCCAGTTTGGATCGTCCTTCCGATTTTTAAGTGAATTTAATTATATCATTAATATAAATTGATCTTATAATTTTTATATTAGTTCACCTAATAATCTTTCAAAAAAATGTTTATGGCGACCAACCGACCAAGGACCAACGAATATATCCGCGCACTATAGTACACGTCGTAACTTGCAGTTCCAGATCAGAGGCCTTCTATTGCTTAATTACTGTGCTACTATAACCTGGAATATCAGTAATTCATGTCAGATATTAATTTCATCTGTACAGTAATGATGTCGTATTCGCGATCATGTGGTCTTGTTAGTCATGGTTTTCAATGTTTTTAGTCATGAGTTGGAAAGATAGTCAGATAGTCAGTGAATGAAGTAATTATTCAGTGAGGTTGAGGAAGGTTGGTGACAGGATTTAGAGTTTGTACAAGGAGGTTCGGATGAGTAAGTAGTTTGTTGTCTTCATTGATAGTAAGCCGGGTTATGTAACTTGGATTCCATTTTCAAATCATGGTGAATATCAACATTACAGGCATAATGTGGTTATTATCTATGCCGAATAATTTATCTCGCTATATTTTTTTAATTCCTCATTCATTAATAAAAGAGAAATTATAATATGATCGTTAATACTAAACGTAGTAAGGATGTTGTACACACTTCGCCCAGCCTCTTCATCTGACTAAAGTGATCTGTTTAGTTACAAGACTGCCTCAGACTCGCAGGAGGTATTTTGTTCCGCTAGCAGCGGAAGTTTAACACGAACTAACGGAATCCGAAGGGAACCGTATCGGAACTGTTACCTACTGCTTTCTGGACCACACCAGATCCAACTCACCACTTCCTCTTAGGGATTTTTATTTATAGAGAACCATTTTGTGTTTCTGTAAGACTTTGACGCAGTAATTTACTGCTGCTTAGAATATTCACTAAGTCACTAATTCACTAGCTGTCGAAATAAAGTAGTGAATTTTTGCAATCTCTTTTATTTGGGTTCTTTATGCAAATTTAGTTCATGGTGCAAATGATGCAAAGACAAAAAAAATGATGCAGAACATCTGGTATGAGAGTGTGAAGAGAGAGGAACGAGATAGTTATTTTGAAGGGTGTAAAGTGCAAGGAAAGGTAACAAAAAGGACGGGTAAGGAAGTCAGAGTAAACAAAGGATTTCTGGAAGAAGTAGGAAGAACAGGAAAAAGCCCTTTGTTGAAGAAATTTGAAATTTTGAAGACCTTTTGTCTTTCCAGCATTTTGTTCCCTTTCTTTGAACTTTAACCCTATAAAATACCACTCTTGACTGTCTCCTAGTCTGTGGTATATAAAATACCACAGCTCCCACATATGTACCGTTTCAGTACCATTGAGTCCCTGACGATGACCACTTGTTTTGGTTGAAAGGTCTTAGTTATTTTTACTTTTTTTTCTAACTGTAGTTTAGACTTTAACTTTTATTTCACGTCTTTACAGTTAATCTTTTTATTATTGCTTATATACTTATATATTTCAAACTTTTAACGGTTGTCCCCTTACAGAAACTGGCGCATTAAATGAATTCTTCTATAATAAATATACTTTCCTCATTATAAAACTGAACGACTATCAGGAAAAATCATTAAATGAACGTCACACGTAATGGTCTTAACGATAAACTTAAATTAACAATTTATTAGTAGATGACAGTGAAGTTACTTATACGGAACAACTTAAAGAGATCTTTAAACTAAAGAAATGAACCTCATATACGATTACAAAAGCGCCTTTAATTGTCCATCATATTGAATTATCATCAACTAAACAGTTAGTTAAAACCATTGTCCAGATTCATTAACTAAGGAAAGTATTATTTCAATACTTGTTCAACAAAAGAAAGTTAATAATGTAAGAAATGTATTGTTATTTTGAAGAGTTAATAAAAGCTGTTGTCTTTCAATTCGTCTTCAAAGTCTCAAACAGGTTTGGACTGTAATAAGAAACATCACTAGATCTTATTAAGATTAATCAAGCACTAACACCTTGAAAACTATAATTTAGGTTGATTGAAAAGGAAGTGCATTTATAACGGCCTTGACTTTAGGCATATCGACTTTGATCTGAAAGCTAATTTCGCAGCTATTATTACTTTGTACTGCTTGTGGTTTATTGCTTTAAATCCAGTAATATAATTCTCAGTATACAATTATTAATAAATTAAAGTAACGGTCCTGTTTATAGGTAACTGCTACCTACTTATTAAACAAATTTTAGCCTAGATTTTTTTACATTGAATTTTGACTTTAAAAGAAGCTATCATGTTTCTTTTTTTTTTAAATCAATCGTAAAAATAATGAAAATTAGGAAGTAGAAACTCAAAAGCAAATAGTCAATGCAGTAGGCACTGTCTAACTGGTGACACTAAAAATCATTGGTGAACCACAAAAAGTTTGTTTTCAAGAAAATATTATTATTGACATTTTTGCTTCTGAATTAGTGAGCCACAAAAATCTTGGTGATTTACAAATGATTTTCATGGCTAAGTAATTCATAAGTAAAAATTTCAATAGTAATATTTTTCCTTCACAACAAACCGTAAGCGATCTAATAGAACAAAAATGTGCACGTGTCAGAAATAAGTCTAAAACTTATTTACTTACCAATTCATAAGTAAAAATTTCAATAGTAATATTTTTCCTTCACAACAAACCGTAAGCGATCTAATAGAACAAAAATGTGCACGTGCCAGAAATAAGTCTAAAACTTATTTACTTACCAATTCATAAGTAAAAAATTTAAATTGTAATATTTTCCCTTGAAAACTAACTTTTTGTGTTTCACCATTCATTTTTAGTGCCACCAGTCAGAGAGTGACTACTGCATTGTCTATTTGCTTTTGTCTTTCAACTTCTTAATTTTCATTATTTTTACGATTGATTTCAAAAAAAAAAAGAAGAAGGAACATGATAGCTTCTTTTTAAGTCAAAATTCAATGTAAAAATGTCAGAAATAAGTAAAAAAAAAAGATAAACATCATCAATAATACTATTATTTGTCTATTGCTTTGGATGAATATAAGTCAAGTAATTATTTGTGTCAAAACTGTAATTGAGATACAGATGAAATACAAGACCATATAAAATTATGCGCGGAAGAACCAAAGGGGAAGACACATACGGTGAATCAAATTACTACATTGATATCTAAAGGTAGCAATATTTAGAAATTTCTTCAATGATTCCCACTCATGACAATATATTCGACTCGTATAAAGACAACTGATAAAAGAAACCAAATAGTTGCCCAACAATTTCAACAATGAAGTTATCATTGAGGTTCGAATGAATTGTTGTTTTTTTATATTTGCAATTCATCGCCTACTTGGGCATTAGCACATGATAGTTGTTAATTTCATTTTTAATGTTTTTTCCTAGTGTAAACAAGTCAATTATAAAGCAAACTAATTGCCATTTTTAATTAATTAGCAGCCTTCTTTAAACCTTGAAATATTTATATACGATAAAATGGCACGCAAAGTATAGGAAGTTGAATTGGACATCAATGGCTTGAGCATTTCAATTAACTTACACTCAGTATGTATTCATAAATTATAACATATATATATATATATATATATATATATATGATATAAAAAGGATAAATGAGGATGCGGTCAGTTTCTTCCACTTCCAATCAAACTCTCATGGCCAACGTTTCGATTTTATTCAAAATCTTTTTCAAAGGAAAAAGTAGGAATATTTCAAAATGAACAAACTATTACAAATTACATTACCAAAACAATATGGACTTTTTGTTTTAGGAACAACCTTCCATATTGTTTTAACAATGTAATATTTTCAAATATTCCTACTTTTGCCTTTGAAAAAGATTTTGAATAAAATTGAAACGTCGCCAATGAGAGTTTGACTGGAAGTAGAAGAAACTGACCGCATCCCGATTTATTCTTTTTATGTTACATATATGTCCCACGGTCGAAAATTCATTACTGTTTTGTATAATATATATATAAACTTTAACGAATCGGAAAGAAAACAGAAAGTCATTACAGAACTCACTTCGATATTTCGACATCCGTCGTCATCGGGAAGAAGTACGCAGTACTCGCGTTATAATATATATATATACTTTTTTGTTGGAAATACGATCCAAAACGGATAGATATAGTTCAATATAGAAAAAGAAACAAAGAGAAATCAAAAGAACACACTTAAAACCGTCTCTGAACCAGTGCGCTTGGTTTCCCTCTCTTATTTTTCCTAAAGACGGTTCAAACCGAAAATTAGAGACCGTAAGTGTGCTCTTTTGATTTCTCTATGTTTCTTTTTCTATATTGAACTATATATATATACATCATGATGTCCCTCATTAAATCTCAAAATATATATATATATATATATATATATATATATTTCTATTTTTGAAAACAGTAAGAAAATTGAACAAAACATCCACATCAGGTTTGAAATTTTTTCATATTGTTAATTAATGGTGGAATACAGTGCTAAATTCAGAATCAAATAGATCATTAACCTGAAGCAGCTAAACTAAATATGGGTTTTAAATGATTAGAATTTAGAAGGAATGAAATGGCCATCTTCCTGGATGGCTGAAAGAGAGACATGGCTGATGATCATTGATCATCTAGTCAACATACCATACAAGGATAACCACTCTATTAGCGTGAAGACTGAGAAGCCAAACACTCACTGATAACAATGTCACGGTCTTTACTTCTAAGACTAATTACTGAATAGACCAGTGAAGGTAAACCTGTGACACGTGTGTCAGTGTTGACACGCAAGCTAATTTCTAGTGACACGCATCTTGAAAGGTACAAAATTTCAAAATTCAAATATTTGTCTCTCATAACAGAGAGTTGGTTAATAATATTGACGCGAAGTGACTATTGTGTGTTTTAGTGAATTTAGTGAACTTGAATACTAGACTGTATCATGGCATATGTTTAAAGAACAGGTAGAGTTGTGGTGACAGCGAACAAGTGTTTTCTTAGTTTAGAGTTTTGAGTTTCTGTTTTAATTGTGATTGTATTGAACCGATAAAACTTGTTTCATTGTTTTAAATTGTTTCTGTCAAAATCTAATATATAATTTTGTTCGTCTGTATGTTTGTATGTCCGTTTGTCCTCTATGCATTCCTCACAGACTTGACGAATCTTTCTGAAATTTTACATGTGGCCACATGTGGTAATAAGGAAGGTTTTAGGCCACTTTGCAAAGCACCATCCCCCCACTGGGAGCCCACATCAACCATAGACAAAAACCTTTGCGCATCCCTGGCTTACACTAAGGGCACCCAGTGGGGGATCCCACATCAACCATAGACAAAAACCTTTGCACATCCCTGGCTTACACTAACCACATTCCCTTAGTACAAGCCTAAAACGAAAAGTGTGTGTGTGTTTTGCTAACAAAACACACACACACACACACAATAAGTAGTTTCACATTGTATTTAAGCAGAAAAATGTAAATAATTAAATACGTTCCCTTTCTTTAAATTAATGCTTATATTAGCAACACTGAGAGAAGGGGACTATTTTAAAATGAATTAATTTAGATGGCATTGATTAGAGGAACAGTAGAGCTGAATCATTCTAAAAAGGCGCCAATTATACTCCTAGTTTAGTTCTCCGCGTCATTCCAAATATCTTTAAACCTTTTTATTGTGTTAACCATTTAATTTTTGAGGCATGCTGGAGAATATTTGGATTTCTTACGCATGATCATTATCCAACAGTTGTTCACCTCTCTGTCCATCTAGAAAATGGACAGAGAGTCTACTTTACAATGCTTTTTCCTCAGAATGTTATTATTTGAAGTGAAAGGTCCAACCTCATTTAATGACCTTAGAACAGTGAATGGGATTGTATATCCAACTTACAGAGAAGCTTGCTTGCAGAGAGGATTGCTTGAAGATGATGCTCAATGGGATGCTACACTTTCAGAGGCCTCAGTATCAACTTCTCCTTCTGGACTAAGAACACTTTTTGCAATGCTTCTCAATGCATGCAATGTTAGTGATCCTGTCAGACTTTGGACAAAGTACAAGGATGATTTAACAGAAGATTATCATTATCAAATGCAGTTACAATTTCCAGAAATTGAAATTACTTACAATGATCAAATCTACAATAAGTCATTGATTGACATAGAAAATAAAGTTCTCACTATGGGAGGGAATGAACTTCAAATTTATGGTCTTCCTAAACCCATCAGAAACAATGAAAGTGGATTAAGCAGAGAAATGTTAAGAGAAACCTCTTATGACATAGAAGCTCTAACCAAGAATATAGTTTACAGAGAAGTATTGTAAAGTATTGTAAAGGATTGTGAAATGTACGATTTGCTTTCAAGATAATTGAAAGTATGAATGTCTCATACAGTTGTCTTAAATATGATATTGTATATCTTTGTCTAATTATGAAGAAAAATATGTTAGAAATAAAAATTACTATTCTGTCTATCATTTCTTCTCTTTATTCCCGAGCAACGTCGGGTACTTCTGCTAGTTACAAATACTTTAACGTGACAATATTATTACTTACAATTCAAAATAGGTTTTTTGAGGATTTGGTCCAAAGAATTAACTACTCTCGATAATAGCCGATGTTTTGCCGAAAGTTGTTCGGCATTTTGAAGGCTTTTTTTGTAAAATGCCGAACCATTTTCGGCGAAAGCTCAGCTTATAATCAAAAGTAGTTAATTCTTTTGAACCAAATCCTCAATAAGGCTATTTTGATTCTAAGAATCAGTGGTAGATACGCTATAGCAATATTATTACCTACAAAAATAATTTAATTGTGAAAGCAGTCGTAAATGTGTGCATGTACAAGTAAAATCATATGGCACAATAAATATACATATTAAAAACATTTAAATATATTGTTTTAATACTGATGTTAATATAAAAATGTATTAAGTAAATTATATATACATTACTTGATTTTCTATGTTAAGTGTCTATGAAATGTGTAAAACCAGTCTCCGAATGGAAATCATTCGTGTCACAATTTTGGTTTTTGTATTTTAAATGGCTTTAACAAATAAATAACTAACAAAAATTATAAATGTTACAATTTTTTTTTATCTTTACTTTTGTGATGTGTGATACGCCATGAAAACTATGTTTGAATTTTTCAAAATTTTGACATGCTAAAGACCAAAGCACATGAGATATGAAATTATTCCTTGACGTTTGTTGCAAGCACACTGAGCAAATAAAACTGAATGGGAACTAAATATATCCTTATTTTAAAGCATTTACTAAAATACTTTAAAACAAGACGTCCAAATAATTTTGAAGAAATAAAAACAAGTAGACACGGCTATAAATCACTCCTGGGGTTGCCTATATGCCTCTAACAAACGTTCAGAGAGCCTGAAATCCCTGACCCCTTGCTGCTAAGGTTCACCTTCAATGCAGGACACTTTCTATGAAGTCCAGATGCACCACTACTATAAATTAGCAGTCACTATTTCTACAAACTGTAGGTTTGAGTCTATAAGAACTGGCTCAGTACTACTGTTGCCTCGCTCCCGAACAGATAAGTTTACAATGTGCCAGAGTAAAGACATAAATACCATAGCTTATCCCAGCTGGTGATTAAATACAAAATGGGTTTATATGTAGTTGATTGATATTATCTTCAATTATTAAAGCATATAAACTACTTATTAACCTAACTTGTTTTCATTTCAATAACTCACCATTTAAGAAACAAAAACTAAGTGGTTGTTAAGACTGGAATCTATGTCATACTCATTGAGAGCACTGATCCTCTTGCAGAACCAACTCCGCAGTGGCCTACATCTGTCTAGGCTGCTTAACTGACAACTGGCTCTGTCATCAGTTAATATCAGTCTTAGATTGCACTCAGACACACTGCTGACCCTAAATCTAAAATAGATTCTGCATTACCAAACCAAGAGCCCTGAACGAATTGATCATCAAATTGATATAACCGCCAGCGTATTACCACCAACAATTCCGACTTTTGACCAAGTACATACATAATGAACTTCAACACCATTATTATCAGTGATACCCAGCTGCTAGCTAGCTGTGCGTAATCCTTTATTCCTTGGAAACAGAATTTCAAAAATAATAGCTGTTCAGAATAGATTTACCTTAACCGAATGGATTCATGATTTCAACTTTCAATTGATCTTCTGGTTATAACTAACTGATTAAGTTAGTTATTAGTTAGTTATAGATCATAATATATCATTTATATATTATGATCTATGTAATCATAATATATAAAACAGAAAAATCACAATTAAACAGATGATGCAATAAATGAAGTCCAAACCACAAGGAAAAAGAAAAAAATCTATTTATTTTGTTTTTCTTTTTCCTTGTGGTTTTGTCTTCATAATATATAATATTTAAATTATGAAAATAAATCGTTTTAACAAATTATAAGAATTATTTATGTTAAATATTTAACTCTAGATTTGTACTTTTCATTTTATTTACGCTTTGTTTCTAGATATGTAACTTATTCAATCGAAAACATTAAATAAATACTTGTTCTTAGGGGACCTATGTAGTGGTTCTTGGTTCTTAGATTGATATTGTAAAATACATTGAAGTCTGGAAGAAATGAAATACATTTTAGAATGTAAGCACTGGCGAGTTTGAACATATTAAGCAAACCTACAGGGACGCACGATATTAACCAGCAACTCGGCAGGTGCTCGTAAAAGATCTGAATTAAGGAGAAAATGAAGGATTCCTGTCTACATTCGAATAGTAAACTCCACATGTTCAGAACCATTTCACATAAAGGCTAAACAGAGAAAAAATTGTCTATCTAACTTCCATAAGCTTGAGCTTATATATTAATAAATATTATTAACACTTTTTATTGGAAATACGATCCGAAACGGACAAATATAATTTAGTGTAGAAAAAGAAACATAGAGAAATTAAAAGCACACACTTACAGTCGCTAATTTTCGGTTTGAACCGTCTTCAGGAGAGATAAGAGAGGGAAACCAAGCGCACTGGTTCAGAGACGTTTGGAGACCCTCCAAGGCTCTGAACCAGTGCGCTTGGTTTCCCTCTCTTATATCTCTTGAAGACGGCTCAAACCGAAAATTAGAGACTGTAAGTGTGTGCTTTTAATTTCTCTATGTTTCTTTTTCTACATTGAACTAAATACAATTAATTATATACAATTTATTAATTAACGATATACTAAATATGTTAACGTAATAAAAAACCGGATATGCGAACCAAATAGTTAACTCCATCTTTGCTGAAATCTACATCGTCTAATTTAGTCTTCCTTAATTTTCTGTTCAATAAGATCATGTTGATATAATGCAGCATTATAAAGTAACAGTAATTCACAGCATTGAGTAACATTACCATACGAATATGGTAATATAACAATCAACGTTGATTGTTGTTTCACGTATATACCGTGAAATCTTTTTATGTATCTATTTCATATAATTTTTACCTTTGTCAGGATCCTCATATATTGGGGCTTCTTTAACTAGTTGTTGTGACTTGAGTATTTAATTTTTAATTTTATTTTCACATAAAATGAGTTCTCTGTCAAATACTGTCAAATATTTACTATTCCAGTAATCATGTATGCGATAAAATACTTCAACATTGCTAAATACCTACTGTCTAATTTCAACAATTTGAACTATCCAATTTGAAATCAAAATTTGTATTATTGTACCAAACAAAGTCCAACCAACCACCAAAACTGTTTTCACTTACTTTGTTTGATAATTGTAAAGTGACTTTTGCATCCTATATACTAACAAAAATAAAAAAGTATGCACTTCATTGGATTATATTCAATATAATCAATTACACAATAGCACCACCGTCTTTAGTATAAATAAAATCTGATGTAAGATAGAACAAGTAATGAAACAAATTAAAAGCAAGGACGTATAAAAAACCAGTTGGGTTCTAGGAATCGAAGGATAAGGATGTTATTAAGAGAGAGACACGTTTCAAATAAAGGGCGGATAACAAGTGAATGCTATTCTGTCTTCTCATATACTACCTTCACTCATGCAAGTGTATTGGATGAGCTTTCGTGGCATTCTTTTCGTATAAAACTACTAGCTATGTCTTACAAAGTATTTATTAAACATTACACTGGCTTTGAAAGTATTCAAAATAAAAAAAGATGGTATATTACCTGCTGCTTGAAGAGCTTGCAATTTCTGTGGAGGAACCTCTCCAACCCTGGACCATCTTCTTATATGCGGCTCGAATGTCCAATTTTCGCTGAGAGCACAGTGGTCTTCATCATCAGAATCTGCACCCTGGAGATCAAACATTTATGTTAATGCGCATGGTCCAATAATCCATTGTACAACTAACTATTGTCAATGAGCCTGTACGATGTCAGGTACTCGTTAAAGATCCCTACTCTAAATACATTTGAGTTAGGCAAAATTTAGTACTCCCACTGTAGAATCAATCTTCATTGTGTGGTATCAGAAAGGGCCAATGCTCGGCCTACGTGTGTTCCCTTGTGGGACTACCACTGCAACCTAACCTAACCTAACTATTGTCAACTAACTGGACCACAGTCTGTTAATCAAAGTAGAGTAGATTTATTATAGACACCTACCAGGAATGAGGTATGACTAGCCTAGCCAGACGTTCCTGATTTTGCGGACAGTCTCGCATTTCACCCTCATTATGTCTTTTGTCCCCCAGTTGGTAAAGATGAGATGAATGACTTGGCAAATGTGAGATGAATGCTACAATTTTTTTTTGAATTACGATTTATTCCCTATAAGGAATATTTAAAACATGTTTTTAACTGAATATCAAAGACCCGAAAACTTTGGACAGGTCCAAAAATTGGATAAAAGACAAAAACAGGTTAAACATTGCTACTTTAAAGGCTAAATTGTTAACGTCTTGCAATTATGAAATGAACTGCTTAGAATTTTAGGAGTGCCTAAATTCAAAAACACACCATTTGAAGAAGATACCATTTAATTAAAATTAAGTGGATAAATATTATTTTATTTAACTAAATAATAATAAATTTATTTATTAATTACACTAAATGTAGGCAGTTGGAGCTGCTCTTGCACAATTAAATACAATAAATACACAAAAAAAAGTACAGTAAATACACAGAACAGAATGAGAAAATAAAAGTTAAAACAGATAATACGATAATAAGAACGTATTTATATAATTCATTATATAACAAGATTTCACAATAAACACATGAAACAATAATCAATGATCAAACCACAATAAGAAATGGCAAAAAAAAACTAAGTTTGGATTTTGTCTCTGACGAAGAATGCGTGTTATGGTTGAAAGATCATTAATACATGCATACTATTATTACCACTGAGGTTAGTATGATTTATATTATTAATCTGGCAAACCGTCATACCTCGTACGATGACTCCAACATCATCGTAGGAGGTTTGACGGTTTGCCAGATTAATAATATAAATGAAAGATCTTAGCCTTTTTTTCCCATTACTTATTGTGGTTTGAACATTGATTGTTGTTTCACGTGTTAATTGTGAAATATTTTTATACATATAAATTATATATATAATATATTAAAACCAAAAATATAGCTTATACAGTATTATACGACATAAAGAATAATAGCCTCTAGGCCTAGAAATGTCCTGCCTAGTAGACATTTAATTAATAGTCAGTCGTTTTTAATAAAGCTTTATTTGAATCCTCGATAATTTACAATTGTCATGATTTTATGAAACATACTCGTTTTAGATGGGATACAATTGCAACAACATCTTTACAACCAGATTGGTATAAGATCAAAGAAACGGGAAAGTAGAGCTCAGAAAATCTTTTGAAAAGGCGTAGTCGTCAATCTGGGTTCAAATCAGATCATCTAAAAGTAGAAGAGTTTCTGCAATCATTGTATAATTTTTGTAGCAATGAATACAATTTCATGAGTTTCTCTTGTTATGTATCTCAGCTTTATTTATAAAACTTTAAATATAATTTTGTTAATTAACTTCTTTCCTAATATTTAACATTTTTGAATGCCTGATGTGTTCTTTCTTATACATATGGTAATGCTATTCACATGATATTGTCTGTATCCACTGAGAAAACATATTGTGAGTGCATTCAGAAGGTGCAATTATTCCAGTGTATATAAATAAGAATAAACCTTGAGCTTTAGATGTTCAAAGGAAAACTTGATTAAATAAAGTTTTAGGATTTGAGTTTGGTTGATTTAACATCTTAACTGTTTCCAGGTAAGTTAGCTGATTGCCAGATAGTTTCAAGTTAACCAGTAATAAGACACTCCAAAGATGTAATAACATCTCTCAAACTGTTCGAGAATTATGTTTTCGAAGATATTGATTTGGAACATTTAGAAGTTCAAATTTCATTTCAATTTATTTAAAATAAAGTTTCAAGAAATTGGAATAAAAATATTACAATAAAATGGTACATGCTTTATAAATAATTATGATACACAATGATCTGTGACAGCTACTTTCTTATTCTGAGGTAAAATGGATAAACAAACAAAAATCTCCACACAAATGAAGTTTTATTCAACAACAACGCGTTTCGAACACTTTGTGTTCATCATCAGTAAGACACCAAGGATATGGTGCTCTCATCAGAATGAGTAGGTACCACACAATTCGGGTTACACAACTAATACTTTCTTGGTGTTTTACAAATACATGTTCTCTGGCTATTTACATTTTAATGTAAATAGCAACTAATTACTTAATTTTTTATTAATATCAACTAATTACATTGTAATTTGTATTGTTATTTATTCCTTGTCAATCCTTTTCAGTTGTTTAAGAGTTCATTGGTTATGTGTAGTTGGTGGGTTTATTTAAACCAGCTTGAAAGTTATACTTGGTATTACCAATTAAGTATTATGAAGTTCACTCATATCTTAATATGCGATAAAACCTTACAAACATACAATTATTAAAAACTTTACATCAGTTAGTTTATTCTGACTTATTTATCACTATTAAAATTTAAATGTTCCTGAAATCAGGAGTTTATTGGGATCAAATTATTGATTATAAGTTGAGAACTGGCAAAGCAGGAAATAAGTCAAAAAATATACATGTTGGTCTAAAGCAGTGTTTCCCAAAGTGGGCGGTACCGCCCCCCTGGGGGCGATGCTTTGATATCGGGGGGCGGTAATACAAAAAGGATTTGGGGATTCTATTTCCTATAAATTGAAAATGTTCATGCAATATAATTTCTAAATTTAAGTAAAAACACCACAAGTAAACTTCTAGGAAAAGGTTTCTTAAAATTATTTGTTTTGATAATTTATTTTTATGTTAAAAGTATATTCTCATCTAAGTTTCTTTTATTGTGTAATAATTCTTTTGCATAAATATACTATGAAACAA
This sequence comes from Hermatobates lingyangjiaoensis, assembly GCA_026182355.1. Taxonomy (NCBI): domain Eukaryota; kingdom Metazoa; phylum Arthropoda; class Insecta; order Hemiptera; family Hermatobatidae; genus Hermatobates; species Hermatobates lingyangjiaoensis. Next base: position 99,446 of record JAPFBL010000155.1, read on the forward strand.
GACATATATTGGATTATAAATAAATTTCGATTAGTCATTATATTAATTTAATTATTAAAGTGTTACTAATTTCGTTATTTAGTCTAAGATTCTGATTATTGAGGAGTGCTGAGTATAGGTTTACGGACCCAAGGGGGCGGTCGCTCGAAAAAGTTTGGGAAACACTGGTCTAAAGGCATGGACAACCAGCGACCCAGCACGTGTTTTTGTGCCCTCGGAGGATTATTTGGAATTCTATCTTAATATTAAAAACTCATATGCTTTTTGCTTAAAAACAAAAGCTCACGGAGACTTTAGGAAATTACACATTTGTTTATAGCAACAAATGTTTTAGTTTTTCTCTTGCATTTCGTTTTCTTTTTCAACACTAATCTTTTAGAGATTGTGTTGTGATAATTGTTTACTATTATGAAATAATGAGATATGAATAATCATTTTTATTACAAAAATAATAAAAAGTTAAATAATTATAGACACATTAATAGAGCGCACAGTATGTATTTCTATATGTAATTTATAGCCGTTGCGTCTCCATCGTGCTTGGTCTCCCTTTCTCTTTTCTCCTGAAGACGGATTGCCCGAAAATTTGAGTTTGTAAGTGTGTTTCTTTACTTTGTGTGCTACCTATCCTCAATTTTGAACTGTTATATATAATATATACTTAGACGCACATTATACATATAAGCTGTATGTATCCAAACGACACAGAAAGTACCATGCGGCCCGCGCTCAATAGGAACTTATATAATGCGGCCCCCAGTTCACTAAAGGTTGCCCCATGTCTGGTCTGCAAAAACGATGGAACCGTTCATATTTTTCTTTCTTCTTTCTCCCAACACCGAAAGAAGGGCAGGTTTCGAAAGCAAATTATTTGCTTTTAAACGAAAATATAATTTTATATTTAATTTACTATATAGGTAACATAATCTTTGATTTTTTCCTCCTTACTTCTTTCTACTTTGTTACATTTTCATTTGTGAGTCCTTTTTATTTCTGCCGCTGTTACTATACATATGAAACTTTACTAACTATATGGTTTGACTTTTGGAGCCACAACAAAGCATAAGTGTTACTGAATTGAATTACTTGACCAGCAGAGTCCATAATTTATTAGTAGACTTGTAATTAATTAATTATAAATTTAATTAATGTATTATTAGTAGTAGTACAATCATTGTTATTCCTCACGTTGTATTGAAATCGTGTAATGTAAATGCATTATGTTGGAGAGCTGTCGGTAAATAAACGCCCTCGCAGAAAAGTAAAACAGTAAGTAGGTTATACAATCAACATTTTAGAATTATTCTTGCCTCACTGTTAAGACATAGTGATTTATTGATGTTGCTGACTTCATTGCGCGTCATGCTCAGTTTAATTGGACACCTCAAACCATAACAAGTGTTTTTGAATGTGAAGGATGACATTCGATTTTTACCTGTGTATATATGCTCTCAAGGCACCACACCTGACCTAGTTTCGTTGTACCTTTATTTCTTTTTTTTTTTTTTTTTTATTTTAAAGAATACAATATATAAAGGAATGTGCACGCAAGTGTGTCAGCCGACTTGGATATTGGAAGAAAAATAAAATCCACCCAGGATTTGACCGCCAGATGTTTGCTAAATCGAAATTGCCTTCAGATTTCAATATTTGCGAATAGTACAAAGACCGCCATAATCAAAAATACCATCGCTTAGAAAACGCTTGGTTATCTTTCTAAATTACGTCAATTTAATGTATGATTTGCTGTTTCTCAAAGCCTCAAATGAGTTAACGAAACTATTTTTATTTTAAGGTAAGAGTGGTTTTATTAAGCATGCACAATTTTCTTTCTATTTTGTCAGATATAAAAATGAAACATATTTTCATTTAATACATTCATAATTAAGAAAAGCATTTCAATATTGAATGTTCATCCTTGAACAGTGTGGTTCTAGACGATATCCTTGATAAGGCTTTAATTTCAAAATTTTTCCCGTACTTCGGAAGCATGCTAACCACTAGACCGACATAAGCGATTAGTTCTTACTATTGCAGGGTAAAAAAATTAATGAAATATTCTCCACATATAGAAATTTAACAATATAAACAACGCGTTTCAAACACGCAGTGTTCTTCTTCAGGCATTGTTGTTGTTTGAAGAGCCCAAGAAAGACGTTTGTCAAGGGAGATTAAACATAGGTAAGATGAAATCCAAGAACTGTTATGCCAACTTTTACACATTACAGGTATCAATACTATTACAAGATCGCTTTCAACACTTGAGATGAAATACACGATTATTTATGATATTGTTATTACTACATCACCTATAACTTCTAATGGGATATTCATTTTATTCATTCTTCAATATTCACAATCTTTGGGTACATTTACGTTCAATGCGGTAATTATTACTGATTACTAATACTAGGAAACGAGGAAAATCAATATTAATTATCCCACTAAAATCTACTCTCTGTTAACTTTTTTTTTGTTTTTTGTTTTTTCAACAAATAAATGGGGTTCAAGGAAACATAAATGCATATAACTTGAAGTAAGGTTCAAGGAAAGTAACCTAAGACAATTTTAAATGAAAAGAGAATTTATGAACAGTGAAAACACGTTTAACAATATAATTTGGTTGTTGCGACAATAGATTGTTAATAATTTCACGAGATAAAAAAGAGAGAGCACGCTAAGCGAATGAACTGTAAAGATGAATGAAATTAAAAAGGAAGTCGAATGGATAACTAAAGAGAAAGTAAGTGAGAAAAACAAGAGTTTTTACACAGATGAGAGTCCCGTTATCAGCTAAATCTAGGAAGTAATTTTAGAAAAGTTCATGATGAGTTGATTCAAAACTAACTGAAGTGGTGGTTAGTTTCTATAATGAACCTCTCTATCTTTTCGTCTCTATCAACCATTACTTAAGGTCCACTGCTGACACAATTAAAACTAAAAGGTTTTTAATAAGCACCACTGATTACGCCATATTGTTTAACCCTCCCAAAGAAGTTTCTCTCTTGGTAGGAACAGATAAAAAATAAACCGACCTAGTTATCAATTTAGAGGGGTAACTTTTCAAAGCGACTGGATTAGTCAGTATTTAAAGAAGTTTTTCCGAAGTAATTTGGCAAAAAAGACGTAAATATATTGTATTGTTATCAGTAAACTTTTAAATTTCTGTTTTATAGCGCATAATTTCAGTTTAATTCTCAGAATAATAATCAGTAATATAATTCAAAATATTGATGGACGTGTCGATAGTTCAGTTAACACTGTCGTGAGGAGGAGATCTCGGTGGTCCAAACGCATCGACCTCTTTCGGGATCGTAAAAACAACCAATAACTCACACTTAACTGTTTATTGTCCTCCTTCTTTATAACTCCCTCAAGCACCGATGCTCATGATTGATTTTTTATATTGACAAATCGTGTTTACCAGAGAGGATACCAGGAAAAAACAGAGGTTATGGTGCCAATTGGGTCACTTAGTAGTGCAGTATTTCAACCTTTTCCTAGCTGGAGAGGAGTATAATCCAAAATCGGGATTCTAATCTCGTACCAAGTGACAGCTAATCTATTTGGAGTCTCCTTAAAGGAATAGGTGCCCTCCTATGACACCTATATGATATATGATACATATGATATACCTATATGATACATATGATCCTATGTCCTACATGAAGGTAGGGCAGAAAATGGAAATAGCCCCATATTCCCAATCCGCTGACAAAATTAAACAAAACCGAAAGACTAGAAGTAGAAGAATATTCTCTGATGCAGGTTCTTCCTATGGCATTTCACCTTGATGATTGTATACAAGAGAATAATAATTTATCTTGTAAATTAGTCGAGTAAATGGGGATGTTATCCATTGGAATGGTCCATCTTTACCAGGCTAATTTTTCGTCTAATTGAAAAATGTATTCTATAAAGAGAATAACAGATGTCTTTCTGTTGTGAGCCTGCTCTACAGTAAACTTCACTTAAAGAAGAACTTATAAATCATGCATATTATTATTACCACTGAGGTTAGTATGCTTTATATTATTAATATGACAAACCGTCATAACTCCGAGTTAGTTAGTTAGTTGCGATTGAAGATGGACAACGTCCGAAAGCGCTCCAACGACTCCAACATCATCGTACTAGGTATGATATATTAATAATATAAAACTTATAAATCAGGTAAACTTGGAGATTGTAAAAATTGAACATTTACATCAACACATTTTGAATAATGTAAAATTATTTTTACATAAAATAATGAAATATCATATTTAACGCTATAAACAAGAACCGATTAAGAAGTATACTAAAAATATAAAGTGATAATAACTTTTCTATGAGTCTTAATCGTCAACAAAAATTCAGATGTAGAAATATTTTTTGTTATAGAGGAGAAAAATATTTAAAAAGTACTTGTGAGTTAATTCAGGAAGCCATCCTGACATCTCATGCTAGTCCTTGTGTATAAGAGTCTGGCTCGTAATGAGGCCTCGTTAAAATAGAACACAACATGAATGCGACGAGCAGCTAATCACTTGAATAAGACGATGACATTGTAGATAGCGGAATGCCGGGGTCAAAACCCCTACTGAATGATACAGGAAGTGCAAGCGACGACGGGATGACATGACGATAATCCCTCAAGGTTGTCTTACCCTCTGAGGGTTTAATAAAACTATTTGGCTGGATAGTTGGTACGATTGGTTACAAGTAATGCTTCATATTCATAACTGATCTGCCAAATCATATTAATCATCTTAACAACGATATATTAGCATAGTATACAACATTTTTTCTTGTTTGCTTTCTACTTAATCACGTATAGACTTCCAGATTCCCATATATTCTAGGGAATAAATATGTAAATTCTAGGGAAAAAAGAAGTCTGTTAACTCCTCAAAAACTAAACACTTCTAAGGCAACCATGTTAACTCTTTTTGTTTGATTATAAGTAAAAAATTGTTTGTTCCCTCTAAATTTTGCCTCTAACCGCCTCTGACTGTAGTACCTAGTACTGGCGTCCCCTTGGCAGAGGTGGTAACTGCGTTCGCTGCGTGGCGCAGGCAGGCACCCGTATAGATTTGTTAATTGACACTCATATCTAAAGAATGGGCTAGTCATTAGTGGGATGATTCTACAATAAGGACACCAAATTTTTCATTACTTCAACTTATTAGAATTGGAAACTTTAGCAATACCAGATATTGTGCAGATCAAAGTTTCCTCTCTGCAGAACAATGTGTACATGATTTCCTATATCCTTAGATGAGAAATATAGGTTGATTAAGAAGATTCTAATATTAAGCCTAAAGTATACAGCAAGCACTCTACTATTCTTCATGGTAAAATAAAAACACCTATTTTATTCTACAAATCATTTAACTGAATAACTTGTTGAAGTTATAAGCTAGATTCATTTTAATGTAATTTCAGCAATTTCCTACAATGTTATTGAAGGCTAATAGTTGAAGATAGCAGTAGGCGACTGAAACTCAATAATGGTGGAAAGGTTATACAGAGATGCTATGTAGAAGGCCCCAGCGCAAAGACACCCACGGTTCTTCCTGCTTCCTCCATCAGACCTATTAATTGACAAGCAAGACTTGGCGGCCTTCGAGCCACTTGCCCACGCTCCTCCCACTAGACCCCTCGGCCTAACTCAATCACAGTCACATCGCAAATAAACTCCACGCTCGTCACCCCTCTACACAGACTTCAATCACATGGCACACGAAGGCTATCCTCAACTTTCAAAACTTCGTAAAAGTTGAACTCTAATTGACACTATAAACCTCAAATACATGAATATACATTCATACGATTATTTTATTCCAAATACAGGTTTTCACTATTCCAAACTAACTATTTTTTTAAATAAAGCTAATTGTCTGTGCATAAATTAATAAAATGTTTCACATATCTACAACAGACATTGATCAAACGACAATATGAAATGGGAAAACAAGACTAAGATCTTTCAACCGTAACAAGAGGTCTTCGTCAGAGTCTCAAAAACCCAACGTAAACACGCTCACCCATTTTTTCCAACAACGATTTTTTCCCATTTCTCATTTACCTGGCGTGCTTTTTCTCTGTTCTGAGGAAGGCTGGACCAGAACATAGAGACTGTAATTGATTATATTCTTTTAACTGCTTGTTTGTCAAGTTTATTTCTGAACATTTACAATATACGAGTATCTACTCGTACAAATTAGTTTATATAACGAGTTAAAGACGGTAGATACTATAGCACTCACGTATTCAATAATGTCAGAACCACGTAGTCATTCAGGAGAAAAACAGAATACAAAAATCTGACGATCGTAAGCCGAGGAAAAAATAATACAAAAATACATATTTTCAATAAATGAGTATTATATTGAAATACACAGCATCCTCTGCGTTAACGACCTGACAATTTACTGGTGGGCTGGTTTGAACTTCCATATCATTTGCCCAAGAGACATACTACTTAAATATGAGCAGATATACAAAAGAAAATCACTTCTACAGACGAAAAAACATAACTTTATTATAACATTACCCAAAAATACAAGTGAATAACAGGAATACTTACTTAAGTGCAGACCAGCTTAAAGATCGTTAACGCAGAGGCTGCCATGTATTTCAATGAAATATGCTTACGCGAAGAACTACTGCCTTTTTATACGAATAAATAAATGTTAATATGGATGAATAGTGATAAAGTCAAAATATATATATATATAAAAAGAAAATATTTGATCAAAATTAAGAAAATGATCTGAAATTCATTTTCAAAAAGCAAATTCATTTCCTTAGTAATGCTAGTTAATAGTAATAATACATTGCATAACTTAACACAGAACTGAAGTCCTTAAAATATAGTGTTCATTGAACAAAACAACTTAAATTAAACGTTCATCATATCGTGCAAAAAAATAAGATTATTTAAAAATAAAATATTAAAAGAATTTTTCTAATTTTTTTTTAAATAATATACTGATTATTTTATATTATAGTATTATTGAATCTGATATATTTTCTTTAAGTTTCATTGTATTAACAATGAAAGATAAAAATATTAAAACAAAATGGGAAACTTTTAATGTCAGAAAAAAACATCACAATATACTAGTCATGTTATAAGTTACCTATTTATATTAATTAATTAAGAAACTATTAATTAACAATTAAATAAAATTAAACAAACAAATATAACGTATATAAGGACCCTAAGGAATTACTGCATAAAAATATTCTGACTTTTAAATAAAGTTTAAAATTAATTACTTTATTTGTCAATAATTAAATTAAAAGCAGGAATGAGTTTAATAATTATTTTATAACTATTTGCAAGATATGATCAATTTAATTTAAGCTGAATTTAAAAAAAATATGTTTAACCTAGATTATTAAAATTAGTTTAAAACAAAAAAAGGTTGTAAAATAGCAGTTTCTTATTATTGGCATTGCAAAAATTGTTTAAAAAAAAATAGTTATATTCATATTCTGTTACTGATTGGTTTTAAAGTTGTTTAAATGATTTTGCAACTTTATATAAAGTTTTAAACAATATAAAAGTTAAAATTTCTTTAAAAAATGAATCATTAGTCATATTACAACATATTTTACTAATATTTGCTATATTCTTTCTAAAAATATAATTATTAATATTACTCTTATCATTTTTTCCTAATATTAAAAGATTCTATTTAAATTGCATTCATTGTTTTTAATATATAAAAAAGCAATTAATTATACCGTATTCTAAATAATGAAATGGAGCTACATTACATTATTCTTTTATGGAAATAACTTTTTCCAAATTACACAGTAATTGAATATTAATTTAAATGAGTTAGTTTTAAAACTTTTAGTGGCGTTATTTAATTAATAATTTGTATGCTAATTAGTAAAAATGACTTTCATGAATTCATTTGAAAGATAAAAATATTAAAACAAAATGGTAAACTTTTAATGTCATAAAAAAACATCTCAATATACTAGTCATGTTAAAAGTTACCTATTTATAATTAGTAATAAACTAATTACTAATTATTACCAATCATTTTTCAATCTACATTTCTTTTTCATGATTTAATGTTTATAATTTGGCACAATGCATTATAAAAATAGGTCATATTAAGTTGTGTACTAACTTTCTTTTGATGTGCAGAGTTTTTTCCTGTTTTCTTTTCAAATACTTATCTAATCAGAAAAATAATTTCACACGTATGCATCACTTACTAATCTAATTAATGAAATAACTTTTAAACTGCTTTTTTTTCTAAACTTCCATTAAAACCTGTTAGCAAAGGAAGACGCCATGATGAAAAGCAACAAAAGTGAATTGGTGCTTAATTGAGCCAGTGTTTACAATGGACAGGAAATAAACGTTGAACTAAATATACCAAATATGAAATAAGACCTATAAATTTGGTGAGTTGTATTTAACAAAAATTAATTCTATATTATCGATATTAATATTAAATAAACTTTTTTAAAAGTTTATTTTATTTATAATAAAACAGAAAAAATGGAAATAATGCATACATTAGTGAAATTTAGTAATTAACTTTTCAGGTCGATCGATAATAATATGTCTCATATTTAAAAAAAATGGCATCGGTAAATTTGATATTTGCTAAAATTAAATATATTATTAAGTTAATTGACTAGTTATTTAATTCAATGTTTCGTTTTAATGCTGTTATCTCTATTTTGTTAATTTTAAGGAAAATGTAATCACTGTTACAGCTTTGTAAAAAAATCAAATGAATCACGATGACTGATAATTAAGACTAGAGTCATTTGCTGAGTAATATTTTAAATTAATTTTCAATATGTTGCAAATTTATGCAGTAGAGGATACGTATATAATTATTATCAATTCAAAGAGTTTGTAAAAAATCAAAGAAATAATAATACGTTTAATAAGATGGAACCATTTTTTAAAATTTCACAGAGAACGTATATATTTAGATTGTATTTGCATAACTAATTACTTTATGAACTACATTTTATTCTAAGTCATGCAATTAGTTGTGTAGTTTCTATTACTTAATTATCTTAATATATAAATTAATTTAATTAGTTTATATTATTAATTAAAGCAGTTATTTTTATTAATTAATTCTATTTACTGTCCTGCTATGCAAGCAGTTATGTGTGGTATTTACTTTTGATTGGGAAGGTGAAGAAGCATTAAGTCTCCACACACAATACGTAGGTGTCCTTTGACTTCTTAAACAGTCAATATCACCTTACAATTCACATGACTATGAACACAAAGTGTTCGAAACGCACCGACTTTTGATCAAATAAAACTTTTGGATAAAATGATAAAAAAAATATTATCATTCTCATCAGATTTCAATTTTCAAAGAAAAACGGACATTTTTTATTGGATTCCCTTCAAAAAACCAATTCAAGGTAAATCCATGTAACATATTTCAATACTTAATGTTGTTTGATAATATCATACTTGAAACATTAATTAAATTCTTAATAGCATACATCGTTTTCTAAGTCTGGAGAATACGACAGACTTCAGTGTGGAACGGTTGATGATTTATCCCGGGACGGTTTCATTTCAGTCGGAACAAGGACCACGTGCTGGCCTTTAATATCCCCCAGTCATATTATTAGTACTAAGTCCTCAGAATGAATTCTGAGTTATGACTTCTAAAACAATTTACTCATTAGAAACACAATTCATTAGTGAAATGATTAAACGTAAAATATGACAACTAAACATACAAATATTATAATTTCCAAACACTTTTCAACTGTTTTGTTAAGAGAAAAACGGACATTTCAAAAATAAAGTCAAGTTAAATCCATGTTATATATTTCAACCTGGATCATTTTCTTAGTTTTTAAACTCAATATACACGAAAGAAAGCAAAACAAGGTCCTTCATGTGACAATGATGCCTCCTGAATCAAAACAATGATTCTGTTATCAATCAATAACGAAATAAACGAAAATAAACAATTTTAGCTAGTAAAGTAGTATTCAACCTAGGAATAGAAATTATTCTTAAAAATTTATAAACTATGAGAAGTTACATTCAATTATATGTTTTTTTTTATTTTGCATGCACCATATATTATATGACATGCTATCGAATCTTAGTTAACATTAAAATACATTACAGTACGATTACATTAAGCCTTTCATTACATTAAATTAAACATTTAGATACACACTATAAAATTTTTGGAAAGTCTATAAGGTTTAAGAATTGTTTAAAATTTCGAAATAGATCACTGTTTTGCACTATCAAACTCTTTGATGGAGGCCAACCACATCTAGTTGTTATTGTAAATGTCATAAATAGTTGTCGCTCTTGGTCAAGAATTGGAAAGCTGAAGAGTATATGGTCCCAAGTCTGTGGTGATAAACTATCACAAGAACACCTGTCACTGTCAATAATATGGAACCTATTGAGGTATTCAATTATATGTATGATTGTTATTATTTCTTTTTGATAAAACTGATAAGGTGATATTCACTGGGTTCTGATAAATTTCATTTTTGATATGCTTGCTTCAATATTCACAAACTTCGACTCCTTTAGATGAACACCCTTCATTTATATCAGTTTTTTCATGATATTCCAGGTTATTTATAACTAACTACCCGTATTGCTATAATCCTGTTACGTAATTTGCACATCACTTAACAGTTTCGAAACTCACATCAATTAGTGTGGATCTTTTTTTGCACTAACATTAGACAGTTCTAGAGTTGATAAGTACTTTTATTATTTTAACGTAATTTGCACATCACTTAACAGTTTCGAAACTCACATCAATTAGTGTGGATCTTTTTTTGCACTAACATTAGACAGTTCTAGAGTTGATAAGTACTTTTATTATTTTAACGTAATTCGCACATCACTTAACAGTTTCGAAACTCACATCAATTAGTGTGGATCTTTTTTTGCACTAACAATAGACAGTTCTAGAGTTGCTAAGTACATTTATTATTTTAACAGGTTATTTATAACTAACTACTCGTATTGCTATAATCCTATGTTACGTACTTTTGCACATCACATAACACTTTCGAAACTCACATCAATTAGTGTGGATCTTTTTTTGCACATAGATTAGATAGTTCTAGAGTTGCTAAGTACATTTATTATTTTAACAGGTTATTTATAACTAACTACTCGTATTGCTATAATCCTATGTTACGTACTTTTGCACATCACATAACACTTTCGAAACTCACATCAATTAGTGTGGATCTTTTTTGCACATACATTAGATAGTTCTAGAGTTGCTAAGTACATTTATTATTTTAACATGATAAATAATCCATTTTTGTATTGATACAGTCTACTTAGTGTGTCTGATGACATCGGTTGATACCAGAATTCCAGGTGAAGGACGTATTAAGGCCCTTGAAAAAATGAAGAAGGCAACCAGCATCATTCCAGTGGAGATTTCTCCTAATTAACAATTAGATGTGACAGAGTGACTAGTGTTGTAACACGGCTCTCTAACGATCTGACTACATCTAGCTAGACCTCCTGCTTGAAAGTAGGACCTTCATTCTACAGACCTTAGAATCAGAAACATCCTCTGTACTGTTACAAGAAACCACTATTATTTAGGTCAGCCCATCCAAACATTGTAGCCTTTATTTAAATAGAATTAAATAACCAGTTTTACTCAATTAGTCAATCTTTTTTTACTTTATTATAAGTAAAGAGATAATGAAAAAAAAATTGATCTTGAGAATTTGATGGATTTACATGTTTTGAGGTCCCTAAAGTCGTTTTATGAATTTTTTTTCACTGATGTCTGTTTGTGTGTGTGTGTTCGCGCGTGTGCGTATATATATATTTATATAAAGATTTCACATAAACAAGTGAATTAACAATCAATGATCAAACCGCAATATGAAATGGGAAAACAAGACTAAAATCTTTAAACCGTACAAGCGGTCTTCGTCTGAGTCAAAAACCCAACTCATATATATACCATATATAAAGACTTCACATAAACCGTGAAACAACAATCAATGATCAAACCACAGTAAGAAATGGGAAAACAAGACTTAAATCTTTCAACCGTAACCGTAATCTTTCAGTTGGGTTTTTGACTCTGACGAAGACTACTTGTTACGGTTGAAAGATCTTAGTCTTGTTTTCCCATTTCTTATTGTGGTTTGATCATTGATATATATACTTAAAATAAACAGTGACACCGCCATTACGGTCGAAATATTGAAAAGTGAGTCTTTTGTTATGTTTCAGTCTATGTGTCACTGTTTATTTTAAGTTTATCTGTCCTGCCGGACCGTTTTTCGTTTATCATGGTATATATACATACATAAACATAAACTTTAACAACATGGGAAAGAACACAGAAAGTCACTACAGAACTCACTTCGATATTTCGACATCCGTCGTCATCGGTAAGAAGTACGAAGTATTCGCGTTGAGAAGCAAACTGCTACTGTATATATATATAATATATATATATATATATACAGTAAGCAGTTTGCTATATATATATATATAATATATATATATATATATATAGTAGCAGTAGCTATTATATATATATATATATAAATGTGTGTGTGTGTGTATGTATATGGGTTGGTTATGTATCCAACAGTTTGTGAGAATGCTTCAGTTCACAGTCTTTGATAGACCAAATTAATATTTTATACAAAAATGGACCTCGTGGATGAACCCTATTGTTTGGGAGCGTTCCCTATTGGATGGGAAAGTAACTTTTTTTTTCAAACAACTTTCTTTTTATACCAAACCACTAGAGTCAAAAAATTTTGGCATTATCAAGGAAGCGATCAAAAGCAATACCTGAAAAAATCCTCAGAATTTTAAAGTATTGGAAATAATTTTTTTCAATGTTTTTCCATTGCTTTCTTTCTAAAGACTAAAGGCTAACTTTTTTAAATAATTCTTGCAAAAGAAGAACCGATAAAACTAGAGTTCAACTTTAATTTACTTTTCAGTAAAATTTCATTTAAAATATGAAGCAGAAACAAAATAATCTTTATTTGACTGATGGAATTATTGGAGGAAATAGAGCAGGCACCAAAACTGGTATTATAACTTGTGTTCCAACATGTTGTTATATGGGGAATACGCAAAGTCCTTTTAGTTAGTGTTCTATTTAAGCTGGCAAACTTTTCTGAAATTGCTCGCTTATAGCGGAAGGGTAAAGGGGTTTGGCCATCTTTTCTCTAAACAAATTCACCCTATTACCACAGTGATTTCTTTCCTCTGCTTGTAGTTTATTGCAAAAAAGGAAATATATTGCTTTTGAGGATTCATATATCAAATCATGACGGATCTACCTAAACTAAGAAACCTACCGAGTATTATAACATGAAAGCAAAGAAATTGAACAAAGTATATGTGATATTCATAATATAAAAAGAAGAAAAAGGATAAACTTTTGTTCTTTAACAACAGGTTGGCTCGAAAGAATATAATTTTTTTTTCATTACTGTGGCTATTTCATACATTCAATATAAAATATATCAACTAAAACAATCTACAGGAGCAAAAGATAATCTTAAAGAAGAAAAAAACCGACCAATGAGTTGCTCCGTTTTATTCCCACTAAAGCGAATGCAAGAAATGACAAAATTTACTGTTTACAAAACTGAATAAATACTGTAGTGGTTTTTATTTCATACTTCGCTTAACTTTATGAAACGAGTATATGTAATTTATTGTAGGGTAAAAAGCTAATGAAATGGTCTCCACATATAAAAATATAATGGTATAAACAACGCGTTTCGAACACGTAGTGTTCTTCCTCAGGCATTAACTAAGGGTAAATGTCTGTGGTACAACTGACTCTGTCTCTGTCTGATGGTGTCAGTTGTATCACAAAGACTCGCCCTTAGTTAATGCCTGAGGAAGAACACTACGTGTTCGAAACGCGTTGTTTATACCATTAAATTTTTTATGTGGAGACCATTTCATTAGCTTTTTACCCTACAATGAGTAAATACCACATAATAAGTGATTGCACTACGTTAGAATGTAATTTATGTTTTTTGACAGACAGGTGTCAAAATTCTGTCTCCTCAAGTGATCTTGAGAGCAGGGGGTACTTAAGTTACGCCCGTCTCCCTTAGTATGAATTATTAGTCATTATTATTTTCTAAATTCACGCTTATCAAATACAGGCCGCTGTTTATAAATATTAATATGAATTATATTTTTCTTTTTCATGGTATAAAAAAAAATGTCTTAAAATATATTTTGGCAAAAAAAAAGTTAATTTCGCGTCCAATAGGGAACACTCCCAAACAACAGGGTTCATCTATGAGGTCCATTTTAGTACAATATATGAATTTGGTCTATCAAAGATTGTGAGCTGAAGCATTCTCACAAACTGTTGGATATACAACCGACCAACATGCGCGCGCGCGGTACTTTCGGCACGCACGCACACACACACACACACACACACCCACATCCACCCACCCACCCACCCACCCACAAACACACAAACAAACGCGCGCCCGCGTACACGCACATACACACGGTACAATTTTAATAAATTTAAATTTACTTTGAAATTTAAATACAGAAATAACAAAGCACGTATACTAGTACTTTAAAAAAAACAAATTTGTCAATTCATAATTATTATCATAATTTTTTCCCCGGGCGAAATCGATAAATATGACCTGCTAGTGTATGTCTATAAAGAGTATCTTGAGAAAAGAACATATCTTTTACTAACCGGTATTCAAGTGTTTGTTGTCGTTGAATACAGGTTGAAAAGTTTGAAAAAATGTTGTAAATGGAAGAGTTACAGCTAAGAGAAGCCGATTCTTTTAATGATGAGGATGATATAGACCAGGGGTGGGGAACCTTTCTTAGAGTAAAGGCCATTTTAGCACCGTCCACTTCCCCAAAAGGCCACCACGAATGTATAAGCAAATTTTTATGTAATAGTTCTATTGTAAAATCATTGAATCTATCATTATATTACTCGACCAGTGCATCTAAAACTGTTTTGCATCTTTCAAATGACTCAGCAGTGTCCTCACTGCCTTCGTTTATCACCTTTGTTAACTCAGGAAAATGATTTTCTAAAAGCTTAGACTTGTCAAGTAATGATTCATGAATAGTCTTCTTCCCAAATGTCAGAATATTTTGTCTTTATTACCATAATTGTAATTCTGATATATTTTAAAACATTTTTTTTTCAACAAACCACATTTCATGGTTCAAAAGGCCACATGCGGCCTTAGGGTTCCCAAAGCCTGATCTAGACCGAAAACAAAGTATTACGAGTGGTATCTGGAAAGTAAATGCACACTTCTATAGTATGAAGTAGAACAACAGTTATAGAAAATTAAAGATGTCAACATAAAGATGAGAGTATAGGAAAGACTGTTTAATAACGAGTAAAATTTATAGACACGTGGAATGAAATTAGTATTAAAACAGATTAGATTATTAGATTAACTACATTCTTTACTGGCGAAGACCAGTTTTGTATCTCGACAGGACCACGTCAATTAAATTAGAAAGAGAACTCCGTTCAGAAAATTTTAACTATCCTATATATTAATACGCTTGTGACTAAGTTGTCACGCCCGAGTGTGACCGATCATACCCGAGTAAGACCGATTGTAACACGAGAGTGGTCGAAGTTTAACCTTGTCAGGCCGAAGTGAAATAAAATTGTTATTTAGAAATTTATTAAAAAAATTTGAATATAATCTAATGTGTTAATATGATAAGTTAGAAGAATAAAATTGTTAAACGCAAAATTTAACCCCAAACATATATTTTATAACGCATTCAATGCTATGATGGATGGTTATAGAACAAAAGGTTTGACTAATCAAACAAAACATCAGTTGACTGTTAACGAATTTGATATTGTGTTTACTTATAATAAAGTAGAGTGTAGGCTACTCCAGATTTTTTATTTGAGTTTCTATTTGAATATATCATAGGTAAGGCAGTAAGCATTTGTCGGGATACTTATTATATTAATAATTAAATACCAAATTAAGTTTAGGTGAAGTTAACACGACATTCACTGATTGTTATACGGTACGAAGTTTGCAGGCTTAGCTAGTATATATAAACTCATAACAAAATACTGTTAGTAATATACTGCACAGTAGTTTGTTATCAGTAGAAGGCTACAAAAGAAACGTTTTGTTATTATCTGCAAATTTCGCTTCAGTTTTAACCTGATGACAAATTACGGTCGAAAATAGAAATAACAATAAATATTTTCTAATTATAGGGTAAAAAGCTAATGAAATGGTCTCCTCATATAAAAATTTATTGGTATAAACAACCGTATCGAACATGTAGTGTTCTTCTTCAGGCATTAACTAAAAAATACAATGACACCAGAGAGTTATCTATAGTATAAAGAAAATATAGTACAAAATAAAAATAAAATAAACGAAGGAAGAGAGTACGAACCTAAGGGTCAGTGTATGTAGTACAACTGACTTTTATTTTGTACTATATTTACTTTGTACTAAAGATAACTCTCTGGTGTCATTGTATTTTTTAGTTAATGCCTGAGGAAGAAAACACTACGTGTTCGAAACGCGTTGTTTATACCATTAAATTTTTATATGTGGAGACCATTTCATTAGCTTTTTACCCTACAAGGAGTAAATACCACATAATAACTGATTGCACCACATATGTGGAGACCATTTCATTAGCTTTTTACCCTACCATGAGTAAATACCACATAATAACTGATTGCACTACGTTAGAAATAAATATGTTCATTCGTTTCACAATACACGTGAAAAAAAAAGTCAACCATGAATTGAAAGAGGCAATTACAGCCCTGTTTAATTCCACTTACGATGAAAGCACTTTTTTGTGAGACAAGTACAAGAATTTTTTAGAACAAAAAAACACATTTTATAATCTTGATATAAAAGTGCTTAAAATAATAAAATACCAACATAAAAAAAATGTTATACAATAAACAATGCGTTTCGAACATGTTCTTTTTCAGGTTAAATTATGTTCTGAAAAAGACGAATTAAAAAGAGTTATCAAATTCACAGAAGTGGGTTCTTGAGGATTTCGGTCATAAGCATACAACTCCTGATTATATGTCGACGTTTCACAAAAAGGTGCTTGGCATTTTTAAGACTAAAAAACAATTTATTAACGACATAAGTAAAGCAAGACAAAAAAACCCCTTGTGTGAATTTGAAATATCAGTGATCGAGAAGCTATATCAATATCAATAAAAAGATTTATCTTATAGTCTATTGGAAAGTAGAGTATGAGTGCGTCGTTTTTCTGTATGAATATTTCTATTATTTTTTTCTTTATGCATATTAAATTAAGTGAATGTAAAATGACTTTTGAAAAGGCAAAATATTGACTTTTCAAACTAATAACTCCACTTTTAGTCAAATAATATCACACTGATAACACAACACTAACTTCATTCAGTAACTTACTTTTCAATGCATGCTTACCCATTTTGGTTAATTTCCTTAAATATCATTATTTTTTTTGTTTGTAAGGCACATTGTTTAGCTTGAGTTTTAGCGTGCTTAATGGTTTCCACAAACTCCTTTTATAAAGTTGTTTATAAGCTTCTGCAAGTTTTAAAAAAATGACAGTAAATTGTTGTAGCAGCCAGTTGTGATGGTATTCCAGGGTTATTCTTTGGACATCAAATGTGCTTGACAATTGTTTTTTTTAATAATACACTCATTATAGGTTAGGTTGCAGTGGCAGTCTCACAAGGGAAAACACGTAGGCCAAGTATTGGCCCTTTGTGATACCACACAATGAAGATTGATTCTACAGTGGGAGTCCTAAATTTTGCCTTACTCAAATGTATTTAGAGTAAGGATCTTTAACGAGTACCTGACATCGTACAGGCTCGGGACCGACGGTTTAACGTCCTTCTCCGAGGGACATACACTCATTATAAAAATAAACTATAATAAACAAAAATCTCAATTATTATTATAAATACTTTGTTTTTCTACTCAGAACTACAAGGAGGATGGAATAAAGTCATGAGAACTGTTGTTGGAAATAAATACTTTAAGGAAGGCATTTTGAATAATACAAGAAGCAAAGCTGAGTAGAAATTACAAATGGTAAGCGAGAGAAATGTGTCATGTAGAAGATGTTTAATAACGGAGAAGGGGCAATTGAGGTCGTTAAGAGACCACTTACTGTTTATCGTGTTATTAACGGACTCTAACAGGGCCAATTAAACCAAATAAGAAGATGACGTATGGAAGCTATGAGGCAGCAAACTAAAGATATTTTTTGAATATATAATTACCTCGAGCCAGATAAATCTCTCCGAGAAACCAGTTTTGTGGTGCTAATTCGTTTTCAAATTTGCTGTCCGTTTAGGCAAGCAGTTAACTTGTTAACAGGCTATATCTTTCTCTCACTCATCAAGGGAAAATTAACTTCTAAATGAATATTTTATGAACATAATCGTATCAACTTTATAAAAATATCGTGTTTATTCGAGTTTTCTACACATTGAAATATTACATTTCTAACGATATGAAACTAACATTTCCATGTTTTGTTACTTCATAGTATATAATTTGGTTTTCATTGCTGTAAATATTGTATTTAAATATTTAGCTGCATTTAAAATTTAATCTTAACCTGAAGTTAGGATAGGATGATTTGAAACTAGACTAGCAATGGTGACAGTAACCTAGTGGGGGCGGAGAGGTCATTAACCAGGTAAGCCACAGGCTCCAATTGACCCTTCTTGCCAACCCTGCAAATACAACACAAAAGGGCTGGAGACCAAACATCCCCAACTGTGTTTTAAGTTTATCACAGAAGTAGCGTTTACTATCAAGGTGACCTAACAATCTTGATCCTCTACCATGCAGGTTAACTGTTAACATCAAATCTCTACTCTAAAAACATCACTGCATACAATTAATACAATCTCTCCGTAAAAAAAACCATTCTTGCAGTATGAATTACTAGAAAATGAAACATTTGGATATTGGATAACCTTTTTTATTTTTAGTGAAGAGATTATTTTCCACAACCCCCCAAACAGTAACCCTGCAACGGGACCATATATTGACAATACGTTACAATATAGATTACACATTTATCACTAATCTAATATAATATAATGTATCATCTTATTATGTAATTGAGCATATATCTTATTTTAATTTTAGTTCAATGTACAGAAAGAAACATAGAGAAATTAAAAGCACACACTTACAGTCTCTAATTTTCGGTTTGAACTGTCTTCAGGAGAGACAAGAGAGGGAGTCTCCAAATAAAATAAATGAAATAATAAAACCGTCTCCAACCGTCTCTGAACCAGTACGCTTGGTTTCCCTCTCTTATCTTTCCTGAAGACGTTTCAAACCAAAAATTAGAGACTGTAAGTGTGTGCTGTTAATTTCTCTATGTTTCTTTTTCTACACTGAACTATATTTGTCCGTTTCGGGTCGTATTTCCAACGAAAAAGTGTTATTTCAACTTTAAATATAAGATAACATTCTTTTATCAGGACTCGATCAGTTCTTCAAGTTCAAATTAAACTCTCATTGCCAACGTTTCGGTTTTTATTTCAAACCTTTTTCATAGGCAGAAGTATCAAATTTCGAAACAGAAAAATTAAGTATTACATTAGAGATATTTTTTTTTTCAAAGAAAGCACTTTGCAAATTTCAACAACCGCCTTTTCGAATGAACACGTGACACTGAACAGTCATTCGAAATATACAGTTACTAGCAAATGTACCCGTCTTTGACGGAATCAAAAATTCTATTATACTTGGTATTCCAAAATATCAATTATAGTATTATACTAATTCTATAATTAGAAATTGTAGAATAGTAGAAAACACCATTATTAGTACAGTGTTAAACAAATGCCTCTGTATACACTACATTAGCTGTCTGTCCTTCAGGTTCATGGAAGAACAATCAGTTGAAACCTCTGACTATTGAGCAAGTAAACTACAGTTGATCACGTGAGAAAAACTTGGTTTCGCTAACTTGAATTCCTGCGTTAGATAAAGTCTCCCTTTGCGACTTAGTTAACGTCATTGCGAAATAGACTCTGACCGGACTTTGCTATCATTTCAACGTAAACAGACAGTGGCTCGGAATCAATGGTATGTGTGGTATACACACAGACTCCCCAATACCACATCCAGTCATTATGTCCGCCTCTATGGCATACCTGTGTAGAGCACGAACTCAGAGTCGTGTCCCGTTGCACAGTTTTGGGGCACTCATGTTTCGTAACATGAAATTTGTTACTGCTACTAAATTGCAGCATGATTGGTTCTCCTACTTTAAGTTTTTACTCATCAGCAGGCAGTCCAGGAGAAATAAATTCAGAGTCAAGAAATTCAATTAGATAATGAACTGCTTCTTCATTACTAATCCAATTTCTTTACTGACTTGTAAGTTCTTTCCTCGGTTTCATATAGCGTAAGAACTTGTTTGTTGATTTCTCATGCCTGTTCATATTAAGGGCTGAGAATTGCTGGTTTACAAAAGATTTATTCTCAATAGATAGTACATCCTTAACTCTGTGAAACACCATTTCAATGATGTCAAATACGCAATATATTCATATGCTCAATTGAAATTAAAATCAACTAACAATACCTACTTGCCACACCTGTGTATTTTCAAAACAAACTTGTCTGTGAAGTTAGGAAAATACAGCTAAAAGCCCATAACTTCGCTTCTGTACTGAATTAATAATCTATTTAGAGCCCATATTTTAAGTTAGGCACACACAAATCCAGTGTCAATGTTTCAGCTCGCTATGTCTTATGGTGGCTGAGTTTACTTGTGACAAACATTTTTGCGTTAAACGTCCATAACTTCACTTCTACGTTGAATTTCCAATCAATTCATAGCCTACATTTTAAGTTAGACCTACACAAATCTACTGTAAAAGTTTCAGCTTTATATGTTTTATGGTAGCTGAGTTTACCTGTGACAAAGTTTTGCGGACAAACAGACAAACCGACAAACCGACAGAAATTTTTCTAAGGGTGGATTCGGTTTCTCCAATGTATGAAACGTAAAGAAAAGTTGAAATGAGTCAGTTCTAAGCAATGTACAGACAAAATCATTATTTTATTTATAAAGATTACAGAGATTCGCAAAGTGATTTCTTTATTAAAAAAAAACTTATGTAAACTTAGTTTTTCTGTTTCAAAATTTGATACTTCTGCCTATAAAAAAGATTTTAAATAAAAACCGAAACGTTGGCAATGAGAGTTTAATTTGAACTTGAAGAACTGATCGAGTCCTGATAAAAAAATTTATTTGCTTCTACTGCACGGTCGATAATTTCTATCAATATTTAAATATAATGTCAAGTAAAATTTATACACTTAAACTAAGAATAATAAACAATTTTTAGTTGTAACAATAAAATAAAAATAACTAAACCAGTTATAATTGTTAATTGCTTTTATACTCCTAATATTAGTCCGGCTTAATAATTAAGTAAGAAATGTATAGCTTGTACGTGTCTAAATCAATGTTATTCACTGATTTCTAAATGAGTTCATAGTGTCTTTTCACTGTGAATTTTCCACACTTTAGAGAGGGTCAGGTCAATTGACACAATTGTCTTATCAGGCAAATTAAAACTAATTATCTGCATGAAACTGGATACCCAAAATGAATAGCCGAGATGTAGACAACTGGTAACTACTTACTTATGAGATAGCTGAATTTACATAAGTGACTTTCAAGCGTTATGGTGACTATGTGTAATAAGAGTTTCTTTAATGTCACTTGATACCCAATCAACCTCTCCCAGGAGGCGAATTAAACCATTACGTCACGCATGCCCATGAAAACAAATAACCTTATTATATCAAAAAATAGTTCCATTTCATAACTCAAGAAACTATCCTGTAAAGTAACAACTTTGTTAATACATCTGTCAAATATTTCTTTATTGTGTCAAAAAGAAATTAATAACATTCTTTCAGATAGAATCATATGTGTTTTTAATATATAAATAACTAAAGTAGAAATCATATTATTGATATTCCCAGCAGTATGTCAGTTTTAAAACAACTTAACGAAATAGTCTTTAAGTATAAAACCAGGAATAACCCTCAACGATATCTACTGTACTGTTATATCAGGAAATAAATACATCGTCAAAACAACACAATTTAAATTAGGGTAATAGTCCTTACTAATAAAAAAAAGTTAAATTAAAACGGAGATTGTATTTTTTTAAATTATAGATTCAGTCTTTTTAAAACAAAATTGGATGTTGTTTTTCCATTAGGACTATCCTAGTTTGATGATATTATCTCCGATTGATCACTATAACAGATTGGCCACATACGAATAATCTATGTTGACAGTGACTTAAAATGTATTATGTAAGAGAGATATAATGCGTCATGTTTGCATATCGTTATTAACAACAGAACATTGACATGGTTTAATCTCTTATAATGACTTGCAACAGTTGTGCTGTAATGGTTACCCAGTTTGATAGACCTGATGGAGTTCAGAGTTTGAATTTGACAATGATGTTGCATTGTTTAATGTAGGACGCTGATAATCGGGTGTTCGGAAAGGTCGCAAACGTCTGTCCTGAGCCTGTCGTATCAGTTAATGATTAATCTAATTAACCATAGTAAATCAAAGTATATGGAAGCCATCATTCTTTAGTTATGACACTTCAGTTTTACAGAAAATAGAAAACGTTTATATTAAAGAATACACATTTAGCTAATAAAATACTAAATAATAACATTTAGGAAAATAAAACTTTTAACCACTAAAAAGTATTTTAGTTACAAAATGCAATATCACGCTATAAAGCCTTCCACAAAAATCTTGCTAGCAATAATAATCCCTTAGTTCTAAATATCTCAACAAATATTCCAAGAAAATCTTTTCGGTTTGAACCGTCTTCAGGAGAGATAAGAGAGGGAAACCAAGCGCACTGGTTCAGAGACGGTTGGAGACCAACAGTGTTGCCGCATGCGCGCCCGTTCACAGAAAATAAGGTAGACAGGAATCAATTTATAATTACAATCAGAAAAAGTATATATATATATCCTTTATTATCATTGTCATTGGTAATGTTACATTTACGCTTTGTGACTATGTAAAATAAAGTTTAAAAAAAAAATACAAAATATTCTGTTTGATCTGCTACTGTGCCAAATAATACTGTTACATTATCATTAAAAATGTAAAATATCACAATCATTGGCTGTAAAGCACACTAGTGAGCGTCAGTCTCTTCTTTTAAAAATTTTCACACTTTTCCTGCTGACTTTCAGTTAACAATACCTAAGATTGAGGTACATTGCTTTCCTTAACGCCAGACCTTCTTAGTTTCGGCCTTCCTAACCACCACTTCATTTTAAACATTTCCTCCCGAACTTCCCCTCAACAATCATTCTTTTCACCCGCACAGTATGACTCAGCTATAGCAGTCCTCCTATTCTATTACCTTTATCACGTTCGGTTCCTTTAGGTTTTCTCAGACTTTTTCAACAAACACCCTTTTTCATTAATAACTACAAACATTCTTTAAGTACGTTCCTCTTAAACAAAAGAGATCTCCATCATTCTCCAAATACCATATATGATTACATTAACTAATGAAATGTTTCATTAACTGTGTTAAGTAAATGTTTTGCGTTAAAAGAGTACTATTCGATGAATACAATAGCTTTGCTTACCTCGCCTCTCAACCAATTTAATTGTTAATTACTGTATCATTAAAACCTAACAGTATATTTTCCCAGGACAAGAATAAACCCAGGTAGCCGGATGGTTACCGATCAGACCAAACAAATTATCAGACAGAATTATGCCCGGACATAATTAAGCGCAGATAATTATGGGATAATTTAACATTGTGGCCTATCAAGGGAGTTTTTGAGTTATACTGTTGCAGCAAATGAAAATAACTATTTATGATGTGATTAAACTGAGGGATATTCAGCTCTTGACGTTAACAAGCTCTTCATGTTATCTACATTTGCGGTAACAGTATAGTTGCCAAGATATGATATTATTAGTAATGTCTACATTTCAACTGACAAACATTAACAATAATTGCCCACAGGAACATCCAATTTCACAGGTAGAGAAAGGGCACCTTGTAGACACAATGGCAACCTAGGGAACTACGAGTTCTTACCTTCTATATACGAGTATGTTGGTTCTACCACAACCACGCTTTCTAGAAGGCTCACAATGCATCTTGCCTGTGGAGGACCTAAGGAGCATGTCGCAACAGCACATGGATTAAAATTAGCGAACGAAATGCTAACTGACAACACCACGATATTAGAACAGGAACATGACCATACCAGACTACATTTTTTGGAAGCCATTTTTATCAAGAAAAAACAATCTACTATTAACAGCCAAGGTGGTGGATTCACAAGAATTCTGAAGCTGTATGAAGGCAGTAGGAAGACAAACCAGTCAAGGAGAGGGAAAGAAGGTAATTCAATACCTTCCCAGACGCAAACGGCGGAAGGAAGGTAACCAGAACCCTATTTATAACCTCCCTTATTACGATTATGCTTTGTTAACTTTGTGTGTTTATTTTAGTTATTGTTTAGATTTGTTTTAAGTGTTATATATGTGATGAAACTACCTTTATAAAAATTTCCTTGAGAATGGTCAATGTTGACCGAAACATGTTGGAATATGGAAATAAAAATTTTGGAGAACTGATATATCTTGTCCCGAACTTTTGGAAGTCGGAAAGATGAGAAGATTCGAAAAATTAATCCGAAAAGGAGTTAGATTAGAAATATGCATAGCTTTCAATAGAACTTGTATAAATGAAGGCCTCCTCCCTAAATACACTAATATATGTATACTTCGAATAAAATGAAAGGTCCGTGTGGACAATAAAATCTTTCTGTGTTCTTTTCTATGTGTTAAAGTTTCTAATATATCTATATATATTAGTGAAGGTTGGTAGCAATCCTTCTTGCGAACATGTTTCTAAAAATTTTATGCCAATTTCATGCTTGGTTACCTTTTTTGAGAGTTTCTCAAATGTCCTATAGGCTCTTCTCAGTTCCTCGTTGATTTTTTTTATTCCCCAAGGAACTGAGAAGAGCCTATAGGATATATATATATATAATTAAAGTTATCACTAGAAAACAAAAAAGAGAGACTAACACTTTCTATTCTCGATCATTTCGGCTATCTTGCCGTCTTCAGGAGAAGTAGGAAAAGGAAAAGGAACACAGGAGCGGAGACGTGAAAGTGTCCACCGACCAACACTTTATATATATATATATACATATATATATATAGTCCACATAGACAAAGAAACATAGAGAAATTAAAAGAACACACTTACAGTCTCTAATTTTCGGTTTGAACCGTCTTCAGGAGAGATAAGAGAGGGAAACCAAGCGCACTGCTTCAGAGACGGTTGGAGACCCAACCGTCGGTCTCCAACCGTCTCTGAACCAGTGGGCTTGGTTTCCCTCTCGTATCTCTCCTGAAGACGGTTTAAACCAAAAATTAGAGACTGTAAGTGTCTTCTTTTAATTTCTCTATGTTTCTTTGTCTATATTGAACTATATTTTCCGTTTTGGATCGTATTTCCAACGAAAATATATATATATATATATATATTAGTTAGTAATAAACAACTGAAAGGAATAAAGAAATTTTTTTTTTTACCTAATCAATATATAGCAAAGAGTGTTCAATTATTAAATGTAAGAAAATTGTTTTTTTAAAAGCGAATAAAATTAATACTTAATATAGTAAACTGGAATTTTACTCCAACCATTTTGAATCCTTAACCTTGTAGTTTAAAAATAATTCCTGAAGTGCTTCTTTTCAATTCTAAACCTCTTTTCAAGGTTTACTCTGCTGACCATCTCCCTGTGATTCTCAATTTCTTATAATTGGGTCCTAATTTTAAAAATAACTTTCAAGTGGTTCAAATTTATTTGTAATTATACTTTTTTCTATTAATAATAAATTTGTGCATTAAAACCCTTTTATACAAAAAATACTTCATTTCAAACATAAATTGAGAAATTATTTGAGTAATTTAATTAAAATATATTGACATTAGTTAAATCGTTTTTTCTTTCCTATGAGTTCATGCCATGGACTTAGAAGCATTCCTCATATAAGATGATAGGGTACTGTGTCACGTGTTCATTCAGACTACAGCTGTTGTTAAAATCCATATATTACTTTTCTTTGTAAAATAATTTGTAATGTAATACATAGTTTTTCTGTTTCAAAATTCATACTTCTGTAAGTTTTCTCACTGACCTATAGTCAAAATTTCCATTGTAATTTCTTATTGCACTTTTATGTATGTTTGATTTTAGAATAATTGTATTATTTCTTATATTTCCTCTGTTTTTGTAGGCCTATGAAAACGGTTCTAAATAAAGACCGAAACGTTGGCAATGAGAGTTTAATTTGAACCTGAAGAACTGACCGAGTCCCGATAAACTTTAGTTTTGTATATATATATATATAAATGATCAAACCACAATATGAAATGAGGAAAAAAGACTAAAATCTTTCAACCATAACAAACGATCTTCGTCAGAGTCAAAAACCCAACTGATATATATATATATATATATTATATATATATATATTGGTATACTTTGGGAGCAGACCTTCTTTTAAACATACCTCATTAAAGATCTTGCCAACATTAAGTTTAGTATGTTTCCTACATACCTTTTCAAGGTTTCGAATGCTACCTTTCCATCTCTGTGGTACCATATAAATTAACTCACCGATTTTTTTATCTTTCATTGTATTTTTCATATTACATTTCCGACGTTTCGGTCTACGTTGACCATTTTCAAGGATTCTATATACAAGGTTTTTTTAAAACAATTCTAATAAATACTTATTTACAATGACAATTACCTCACTTCTATCAAACATAACTAATAACAAAATATTCTTTTAAAAAACACTACCTTAACATGAAATTTTGTAGCAAACCTGTCATGTTTATTAAGGTAGTGTTTTTTAAAAGAATATTTTGTTAATAGTTATGTTTGATAGAAGTGAGGTAATTGTCATTGTAAATAAGTATTTATTAGAATTGTTTTAAAAAAACCTTGTATATAGAATCCTTGAAAATGGTCAACGTAGACCGAAACGTCGGAAATGTAATATGAAAAATACAATGAAAGATAAAAAAATCGGTGAGTTAATTTATATGGTACCACAGAGATGGAAAGGTAGCATTCGAAACCTTGAAAAGGTATGTAGGAAACATACTAAACTTAATGTTGGCAAGATCTTTAATGAGGTATATATATATATATATATATATAAACTCAAAAATTGTTATTGACCTCTTCTATTCTATTCACTGTTTCGTTATTGAGGGCTAGGTCAATATATATATATATATATATATATATATATTGAAAAAGACGAGCCAATCCCTGTTACGTATTACTTTGGGCACTTCTTATTGGTTGTGGGTGTTTTTTCGTTAAACACGTTTCTCCTTAGCACACTCCGTCTGCTCGGCCGCCTCAGCCTTCACTCCAGGAGAGGGCTCGCAGTCCCTACTTAATTTTCCAATAGAGTTGGATGAAGGTCTTGGCGTCCTGGCTTGGAAGTGTACCTCGTCGAACTCGGTGTTTACTATGGGCTTAGTGGTTTTCATTAGATACTGGTTGTTGGTGTTTTCTGTAGATTCTATTGTTGTGGGTGTATGTAGAACCTTTCCCCGTCGGTTTCCTAACACGCTTGGCCGCATCCGCCGTCCTTCCTGGAGAGGGCTCGCAGTCCCTACTTTAATTTCACAGAGGGCAGGAATGGCATAGGCGTCCTCACGTAGAAGAATTCCTCGTAAGAACCTGGTCCGGGCTATGGGCATTATGAGTTGAAGTTGAGTGTGTGTGGCGTTTGTCATTAGACCCCTTTACTGCAGTGTTTTCTTGAAGAATGCGTGGCGCCTTCCTCGTGTCGTTGCGACCGGTTTCGACCGTTCCTCGGTCATTCTCAAGCTGGTGGGTGTAGTTCCTGGCTGGATTGTGCGTTATTATATGTTGAATGCCAGATTAGTTATTGAAAAAGACGAGCCAATCCCTGTTACGTATTACTTTGGGCACTTCTTATTGGTTGTGGTTGTGTCGACACGAGGAAGGCGCCACGCATTCTTCAAGAAAACACTGCAGTAAAGGGGTCTAATGACAAACGCCACACACACTCAACTTCAACTCATAATGCCCATAGCCCGGACCAGGTTCTTACGAGGAATTCTTCTACGTGAGGACGCCTATGCCATTCCTGCCCTCTGTGAAATTAAATTAGGGACTGCGAGCCCTCTCCAGGAAGGACGGCGGATGCGGCCAAGCGTGTTAGGAAACCGACGGGAAAGGTTCTACATACACCCACAACAATAGAATCTACAGAAAACACCAACAACCAGTATCTAATGAAAACCACTAAGCCCATAGTAAACACCGAGTTCGACGAGGTACACTTCCAAGCCAGGACGCCAAGACCTTCATCCAACTCTATTGGAAAATTAAGTAGGGACTGCGAGCCCTCTCCTGGAGTGAAGGCTGAGGCGGCCGAGCAGACGGAGTGTGCTAAGGAGAAACGTGTTTAACGAAAAAACACCCACAACCAATAAGAAGTGCCCAAAGTAATACGTAACAGGGATTGGCTCGTCTTTTTCAATAACTAATCTGGCATTCAACATATATATATATATATATTTGTGAATTTTGGTAGCAGTCCTTCTTTTAAGCACATATTATTAAAAACGTAACCATTTTCCCATTTCTTATTGTGGTTTGATCATTGATAGAAATATATATATATATATGTAAATTTGGGGAGCAATCAATGCCACAGTACAAAGGTCGTTCAACAAAACACACACACACACACACACACATATTTATATTTATATATATATATATTATGGCATAACTGGTCTTTGTCTATTCCGCACAAGATAATATCTGACGGCACTAAAGATCAGTGACGAAGGACTAAGCCAAGCAGACGGCTGCAGATAAGTCTTATCATTGTTGCTCTTGCATAACCTGTTTTCCAAATATAACTATATTCATTCAATTTGCTAAAGGAGAAAAATCAGAGTCAAAAAAATCAAATCCAATAAAAACATTAAACTAATAACTTATTTTTCATTATAACTTAATTCTTTATGATTTCATTGGCCATTTATCTGTATAAGAGTTATTTTATTTTGTACAGTATTTTTTCTAATATTGAAGGGAATTCAAGAATTACGTCTCTATAACAACAATATTTTTTTTTCTTTTTGTTTGGAGAAGTAATTCTTGAATTTCCCTAATATGAGGAAATACCAGGCAATAACAGATTCCACAATGGAGTATTTTTTCTGTTTCTTTTTATCGAAAGCACATTTTCTAACTTCATTAACATTGAAAATTGTTATTAGCATTTTTTTATATAATTTTATTTAATTATATATATGTTATTTTAGGTAATATATTTTCTATTTTTTCAAGAAATCACGTCAAATTTGATTTCGATTAGGACCTAAAGAAGAAGTTTTTTGAACAAGAGAAAATCATAAACGCAAAAATAAATGTTCACTGACAATATTTTAAAATTCAGCATATATGCATTGTGATTTAAACTTATGATTTGTCATTATTCAACATAGAGTAGATTTAAATTAATTTGGAATCAGATTGAATAAGTACATTTCTGTTGAAGATAGTAATGAATGAATCTTCGAGATGGATGACGCAGTATTATTATTCTGAAAGCAACCTCATCTTTTATCAAATCAAAGATGTAATGTTAACAATTATGCTATTACTGTTAGCAAAATATGCTATTCAACTATTACTGTATTTAAAGTACGTTAACATGGCTTCAAATGAAATGAGCCAGCTCAGAAAACAATAATAGTCAACTTAAAAAAAGCATTTATAATGGTTTCTGAGAAGCTGAAATTTACATCAGATAAAGACTTCAAGGAATAAGAGAAAACAACAAACACTGGGTACTCTGAAATCGTGGGCGAGTGAGAGGCGGCTTCCTTGAAGAAAGAAAGCAAGCTTATGTGGTATGCGCCAAGGTATGTGGTATGCGCCAAGGTATGTGGTATGCACCAAGGTATGTGGTATGCGCCAAGGTATGTGGTATGCACCAAGGTATGTGGTATGCGCCAAGGTATGTTGTATGCGCCAAGGTATGTGGTATGCGCCTCACGCTTTACTTACGAGCACTTGGTTAATCCCTGCTTCACTATTAGAGATTAACATAAGTAACAAACAACATAACATAACAACATAAACAACAAAAACGTAACTAACAAACAACAGGGTGTATTGGTGATAGCATTAACTCAAACTGTTCGGTTGTAACACTTAATTATTATTTTTCGCGACAGTTCCTTATATGGCGCGTTCGCTGAATAATATTGGGATGGATTAAACATTTTTATGTAACCATTCTACTGAAGAAAGGGCCTCAGAAAAAATTTGGCTCCCAGGAAAGATATTAAATGGAAAATGCTATAATTATTTCGTATAGCAGAATAGTTGAGGAATGTTTGCTTTTCCAACGCCCGTACTTCTAAGGCTTTCAACTTTTCAGTGCTGTTCTAGGAGCGAAAATTGTGACTTATTTATTTTTTGGCACCCATTTTAGTAATGGGCGAGCCACATTATATGTTGATTCTACCTAAATTTTGTATAACTTAAGTGTATTTAGAGTAGGAGTCTTGTCAAACCCACTTGTTCAATCGAACCCCGGACCTCTGAAACGTCCAGGGCTAACCTGGGCCCCAGAACAGTGCAGAAGTATAATTTTTCATAAAAAAGAAGACGCCAAATTTTCATACTTTTACACTAAATCTAAGAGAAATGAAACAAAAAGAAGATGCGACTTCAAGCATTGTCTCGCCTGTCGAGGAAGATATGACACATTGACAACTTTATAGACAAACCTGAAGCGTTGAATGACGTGCAGAAACATAAGCCAATGAACGAAACTGACTGACCTCTTGCTGTCCTGCGCACATGGACTGACATGATCGCATTAACCGTACTGGCATCATGACGTCATGAAGCCATGCTGTTTACTTGAACTCTATACCTGTTTTGATTTGTAATCATGTCTATCAACCTTTCGGCAATTCCATAAACAAAGCACAACAGATCGATGCTTTTTAACGTGAAACCCTTTAGCTATGCCTGACCCTATATGCAACGTATCCAGCAAAACCAAGTGAACAGACACAATACCGAGCTAATGAAGAGTCATTGGCAATTTCGGATGAGAACACACTCCAATTCATAATCCAAATGTACTTCCTGCAACTGAATCAATTGTTAAGAAATCTTCTCTAATTAAATTTAATAGATCAAATACTATAAAAGTTTGTAACGGTCTCTTCAAACTTGATAATTTCGTTACGAGGGCAATAGCCTCTTCTAAGAGAGTTGACAGCTAGCGGATAGTTTTTTACTCTTTCTTACTGTACTCCTTTGTTTCTCCAAACATCCCTTTCTGGACATTAGTCCTTTCCTGCAGTTTCACTCTTTTAAAATACCACTCCCACTCTTCTCAACCCCTCACCAGATGTTTTCTGCATCTAGTGTTTCAGTTGGGTTTTTGACTCTTACGAAGACCGTTTGATCATTGATTGTTGTTTCACGTGTTTATGTGAAATCTTTTTATTTATATACTACTTTAAATAATTGTATCGCATTTTTTTAGTTTTACAAGGGGCAATAAATCCTCTCTGGAGGGAATTAAAACATCTTTCATATATATTTTAAACTTTATTAAAAGGTGCTCAGTTTTAAGGAAGAGCGAAAGCATTAACTCGTGGAAGACACTACTGTGTTCATATTGAGTCAGTGAAGAGGTGAAATGCGCAGTTGGTTGTGTGTCGCGGACCGTGGCTGAAAGGCGGTCAACAAACATGTTTAGTGGAGGACTCGCGGGTCCGTGGGACGATCGACCACAGCCCGTGGCCCACAAGCCCAAGCCATTGTCTACTCGTAACACTTATTCACCATTATCGCCTCACCGTTCCGGATTCCTCTACCTCTGGCCACAATCTCGCCTATCTCCTCTCATTCATCCACTACCTACTAAGCCTGGTAGCCCTAAGACCCACTGTAGTCCTTTTTACATTATTTTTATAACCAGTTCACCTAAACAAGGTAAATATTAGCGTTACCTTATGTTATTTCTTAATAGTACCTCAAAAGAAGCCAAAAAAAAAACGAAAATACACTCATACCTCGATTTGATGGACCTCACTTTAACGGATTTCGGAAGCAACGAACAAAATCGGTAGCTTTGTTTACAGCTGTAGCGTACACATGTAGCTGTTTGATCCGTGTTTTTCAACCTTTTTGATCATGTTTTTAAAATAGTCTGCATTTTTTTTAAACTAGGTCATCTGCAATCCCTGTAGAAAAGCGAAAAAGAGTCAACTTAATAGTATCATAGAAGGTTGAGTTGATTTACAAAACTTGAGATACAGTAGTATCGAAAACTTCGAACAATCGGAAATATCGGACCAGTGGTTCATCCGTTTTATTCCGTTAAACCCAGGTCTGAGTGTATATCTTGATTTGAAAATTCAAAAAACGCTGTTATAAAAAAAAATATATTATTTACAAGTTTTACTCTTTCTTAACGTAAAAATAAAGAAAAAAACAGATTACATTTTTGTATGTGCTTCTTTTAAAATACAAACTATACTTACTTCCCCCCCCCCCCCCCCCAAATATCAAAGTAGATTTCATATTAACTTGCGATGGTTAACGAAATTCATACCACAGGACGAAGACTTCTTGCTACAGGGAGAAATGTATATCATTTAATAACTTCAATTTTATTTACTATAAAATCATCAAAATATTGATTTACTGTAAAATATAAAAGTTGATTTGCTATAAACTCGATCGAATATAGAGAATATTTGGATATAAAATTTACGTAGTTAAAAATTAATAGCGGTTTGTCTAATCAATCATTGAGGCTTAAGAAACAATTTAGGCTAGCTCAATTGCAGTGAAGATTTTGAAGAAGTTGTGAAAAAAAAAAGGGAACAAAGAAAGGAGGTCACAAATAAGAAAAAATGTAAAACACGCAGTCGGGGAAGAAAAAGAATTATTTGCGTGAGTGACTGATTCGTTTCGATTTCACTGGGGCAAAGAGCGCATCCCAGAGTTAGGCTTCTTTTAGTCAAATTTTCATCGCAGTTTAGAAAATGACTCAAGGAAATACGGTAACCATTTTAAATCAGTGAACCTATATATATATATATTTTTTTTACTTTACTTTACTCTTTTAAAGTATAGTGATCATGAACAAAATGATTTAATAGTTTAAATACGGGTTCTGTGGTTTACAGTATTTGTAATCCCAAATCAACACAGTTTGCCTGTAAAACAACAAATTGACATATTTTAATAAAATTTGACAGTTATATCCCCCGCTGGCTGTTGATAATCCGTTAACATTCAAAACTCCAGAACATTTTGAAAATATTATTTTATTTTCGTGGAATTACAATCAGGAATCTAATTTTAGACTGCTGTCATTGGTTCCAGACTTACATCTTATTACAGCACTCATGTATATATATATAATATATATCACTCAAAAATTCGAAAAAAAACTATCCAAATTGGACGCAAAAACGAAGAAAAGCAACACACAGAGAAAGAGACACACTTTCAAACTCAAATTTTCGTATGACCCGTCTTCAGGAGAAAATTTGAGTTTGTAAGTGTGTCTCTTTCTCTGTGTGTTGCTTTTCTTCGTTTTTGAGCTGATATATATATATAATAAAAACTTTAACAAATAGGAAAGAACACAGAAAGTCACTACAGAACTATCTTCGATATTTCGACATCCGTTGTCATCAGGAAGAAGTGGGAATATACTATATCTATCTATATATGTACACTGAGGGTTGCAGTTTGCTTCTCAACACGAGTACTCCGCACTTCTTCCTGATGACAACGAATGTCGAAATATCGAAGATAGTTTTCTGTAGTGACTTTCTGTGTTCTTTCCTATTTGTTAAAGTTTTCATAATATATATATACACAGTCGTCACCAAAGAAAACCAAAGATTTTTAAAAACAATAAGATATATGTATAAATTCGTCATAAAAAATCATTAAATTAAATGGCTACGCAAATAAATATAATAAATATTCAACTCCCATTAAACAACTAGTTTTGAAAAAAATTTAAAATAATTTATTTTTAATTTGCAAATATTAAAGTTGAAAACCCGTTTAAAAACAGTATTGCACAAATAAAAACATAGAAATAGTTACGACCTTAAAACTCCTTTTTGGTATAAAATTTCAAAATGTTTGTTAGCTTTTTTTTTATAATTTTTGTCTATTTTATCCTCTCAAAATGACTCCTCCTACTGGCACGTGCCCCCTTCCCCTTTATTACGCCATTGAGTCATTGTTGTTGAAAAAATCCTACTGCTTTTGGGCAATATTGCATCAATGGTGAAGGTACTTTACCGTATCTTGAAGTTAATAACGTTACAAAAACTATAAGAAGTTTAAAAGTTCCTTTAAAGTGAAATTTACAGCCACGCTGTCGTAGGTTCTTTAGAGGCTTGTTTATTGATATTGTCATGATTGTGTACAGCTGATTAGTTCAGATGGCGTTAAAAACTATAGTCAACGTTCACACGCCTATTATTATTTAAAAAAAAAAACAGTAAATTTTCTAAAAGTGCGCCTCATATATCGCCGTAATTATTATGTAATTAATAATGGTTACAAAGACCCATTGACCCATGAAGCACTGGGACTTAATCTGAAAACTGGACTAAAGAAATCCGAAGGTTAATGAACAATGGTTAAGAGTTACGGCACTGTACTTCCAATCTAAATCCTTCTATAACCCTCATTAATCTTAGTTTAATGATAAAAATTAATCTTAGTTCCGAAAGACAGGCCATTTCTTTTTTTCTTTTTTTTTTTTTTTGAATCCATTGATTGGATCCTATCTCATTTATTACTAATCAGGTCTCTGAGCGTTTACCTATCCACCTCTTTGGGAGGTCCATCTATTATAATTTGGTCTACCTAAAAGAATTTCAATTAATTACGTCAACAACGTTAACTATAACCGTTGGAGCAGTGTAAATATAAATACTATAGAAAAAGTTTTTTATTTTTTATATTCGTCAAGTAAATTACAGGTGGTAAAACAAAATGTTGGTGCCTATCCATATATCCATATGGATGATCAAACCACAATAAGAAATGAGAAAACAAGACTACGATCTTTCAACCGTAACAAGCAGTCTTCATCTCAGTCAAAAACCCAACTCAACTCAGTTGGGTTTTTGACTCTGACAAAGACCGCCTGATACCGTTGAAAGATCTTAGTCTTGTTTTCTCATTTCTTATTGTGGTTTGATCATTGATTGTTATTTCACGTGTTTATGTGAAATCTTTATATCAATATGGATATATAACAGTTCAAAATTGAAGATAGGTAGCACACAAAGTAAAGAAACACACTTATAAACTCAAATTTTCGGGCAATCCATCTTTAAGAGAAAAGAGAAAAGGAGACCAAGCACGTTGCAGACGCAACGGCTAGTAATATATATATATATATATATATAGAAAACCAGTATATATATATATATATATATATATACATTAATATATATATATATATATATATATATATATAGAAAAACAGTATATATATAAAATACTTTAACACATAGAAAAGAACACAGAAAGACACTACAGAACTCACTTCGATATTTCGACATCCGTCGTCATCAGGAAGAAGTGCGAAGTACTCGCGTTGAGAAGCAAACTGCTACTCAGGTGGAATTGTCCACACGGACCTTTCATTTTATATATATATATATATATATATATATATATATATCCGTATGCCGTATATATGAAATATACGGTACCGTACCGAGTATTGGTATGTTTTCTTGGTACATTTTTTACTGTTCCGAGAAAAATTAATACGAGTTCCTCAACTTACTACGAGGAATTGACTCATAACGGGACAGATAAAAGAATCAATGAATACCTTAAATAATACTATGAGAAACGTAAATCTCGTACAGTTAATCAATTTTATTCGCATTTTTGAAAACAGTTAAGTCACAAACAATTATTTTAAACACAACAGAAACAGAAGCATATTATTGTAGGGTATAAACGTTAATAAAATAGTCTTCACAGATAGAAGGAAGTTTAATAATATAAACGACGCGTCTCAAACACTTAGTGTTCTTCTTGAGGCGTACAACTAAAAAATACAATAATATCAGAGAGTAATGGTATCTATTGTATAAATTAAATGGTATAAAATAAAATAAGGAAACAGAAATATAAATGCCAGGCTATTTCATTAACTTTTTTTTACCTGCAATAAGTAAATACCACATAATAACTGATTATATTACCTTAGAATAACTATATTACATTTTAATAAAAAATTTCGATTAATACCCGGTTGAGAAGGACGTGAAATGAAAAAAATACTTATAATTTCATTCTTTTTTAAAGAACTAATCCAGAGTTAGGTCAAATTATTTCATCTTTCTTATAAATCTTGAAAGGTATATTTATTTCATTGCAGTATTTCTTCTTAAGTTTACTGCAGTACTCACTACCGTTAATGTCAACATACCTGCTTCACCAGATATACATTTTTCATCCTCTTACACACTGTACCACTGAGGTTCAGCTTTTGTGTCGTTTAGTCTATCTGTATCCTTAATCATTCTGAGGTAAAATGGATAAACCAACAAAAGTCTCCACACTGTATCTTTAACTAATTCTATAGGACGGCAATCATTCTTAAATAATTCTCTCCTTTCCATGAAGTTTTAAATACTTTATATGTAGAACTCAGTGCTATCTCAGCGAGTTCCTACATGCTTTTGCTTCCATTAAGAGTATCCCTGTCTAATCACCTTGATCACATTGGTAACGTAATAGTAAAGTAAAAAAATCTGGAGTGGCCTACACTCAACATTACTATAAGTAACTTAATATCAAATTCTTTGAGTATATAACACATAACGCCTCATTTAAGCATAACGTAAACATCTAAATGGGATATGATTATTAGTCTTTCATTCCTGAGGTAGTACAGATAGTGATTGAAGGACATATCAATATATAAGCTTATTTTTATACATCACACAGCTGATGCAAATAATTTCATTAGTATAACTACAGCAGTAATAACATTTTTGAAAAACCAAAGTAAACATTTCTTGATACGAAATATTCTCCTACAAGAGAACATGGCTTTTGTTCAAATAGCCAGTGGATTTCTTACATCGTTTACTTGACATCCTTCTACATTGAATATCGAAGTAAAATTTTCAAATCTAAAACAGGAAAATACCTTTTTTTTCTCTGAAAAACATCATAAACAGCGAAGAAAATGTTTTAAGGTGACTTATAATTAAAGATGTACGATAATTACATTTATTAGTCTCTAAACGAAAGATTTCAATTTTGAATTATCTTTTACATTTTTGGTTTTTTACAGAATTATTATACTGGGAATTTTATGACTTCTTAGTATTTAATAAGATCATTTTCCTTCCTCTTTGTCAAATAACATATATACGAATTTTTTCTGAGTGAGTGTTATCATTTTCCTGCACAATATTATTCCTCTTACATCTCATATAAGTCAATAAACATTTTAAATTGTTCCTTTATAAATATCAATTTTATCTCAGTGGATTCGCTCAAAAAATTTCTAAGTCAATGTAAACAATGTAAAAAAATGTGGAGTGGCCTACACTCAACTTTACTATAAGTAAGTATAATGCCAAACCTCTTGGGTGATAATGTAGTATGTAGACATAATATATATGTCTAAATGGGAGATGTTTATTACTCTTTCATTCCTGGAGGTACTACAGATAGTGATTGATTCTCTTATCAATACCTTATATTACACAATTGATGCATATAATATCATATATATTAGCACAGCAGTAATAAGACTTTTGTAAAGTCAAAGTGACGATATTGTGTTACGAAATGATCTCTTACAGACGAAAATGACTTTTGTTTCTAAAGGCAATGGATCTCCAGCGGCCAACGAATATTCCATGCACATCAGTGCACGTCGTAATTAGCAGCCCTAGACCAGAGGCCCCCTACAGCTATATTCTCATCCTGCATTTCTTGTTAAGGTCAGTAATCATAAGGACGGGGATGGGACGTTATATGGAAGGAGTCACATTCGTGGTCGTATGGTCTTCCGGCTTTGCATTGTCTGAGATATTGTATACCGTGAAGTCATTAGGTAGTCATATTTAGCTGAGGACCTGATTCTGAAAAATGACTGTCATCGAATCACCTTAGAATGAGTTTAAAATTAGTATCTCTTTGGTAATATAAAACTAAGGAGTTCATTCCTCTTAATTCAATATTACTCAAAGATCATAAGATTCATAAACACAAAAAAATGTCAACAACCAGTAGCTTTTCACACCAAACATAATATAAGTAACTTTTTCCTTTGTGCTATATTCGGTTATAACGTTGCTGTAAATATATATTGAGAAAAAATATATCAGTGATTAACCAGTTTTGCATACTCAAATCAAATTCAAAGTAGGCTTTTCAATATAATTTAGAAGTTGTGTAAATGGAAACATCAGAAATTATATGTTTGATTGGCATTCATTTTTTACATATAATTTTATTCTTCTTACATCTCACATTATGTCATTAAATCATTTCAAATTTTCAAATGGATTACAACATTTCTCAAAAGCAATAGGAAACACAGACGAACAAACCCTTAATTTGATAAATATAGGGTAATAAATTTAAATAATCTATTGTTAAGTATTTTTAATCGTTTTCGCTATAACTAATTTAGTGAATGAGGTTTAAAATAACATAAATTAACTAAAAATAAATCTATTCAATGCTTTATTATATTTATTAAATGTTTAGTAGTAATTATTTAGGAACTAATTAATTATTTTGATATATTTTTATGAAAATAATTCCACAGAAACAACACACATGAAAGTCGCTTTTCTTCGTAGCAAATTACATCTTTATACCAAACAGTCGAAATATAAGAGTAAGTTTTTGTGAAATCTTTTATGTGTATTGCTTCTGCTGGTTCAGTTTATCTAGTTTGTGAAATCGTTTTAATTACTAATTATGAAAGTAATAATATTTAGCATTAAACTAATTCGGAAATCATTAAGTTTACAAAAATAAGTTAAAAAGGAATTTGTACTTACTATTTGAAGTATTATTAAAAGAATTAACTAGTGAACACAACAATCTATAGAGAGGTTAAAACAGTTTGAAAGGTTCCAGGAAGGACGCGGAGGACTAAACAAGGAGTGTAATGCCGCCTTTTTAGAATGACTTAGCTCTACCGGTGCACCAATCAAATGCCATCTAAATTATCTCATTTTAAAATAGTCCCCTTCTATCAGTATTTCTTTTATAAATAATAATCAAACATACAAAGAAACGAATTAAACTATTTCTTTAAAAACAGCAAATTTAATAAAAATTAAATTAATTAGTCGTAATATAAATTAATAAAAGTAATTTCTAAACCTATTTCTTTTAAAAGTTGTCTGAACTATTAAATGAATATACCGAACAAAACGGACTGATTGAGATTTATAACCCATCAATCGTGTCCATATATTTCCATAAATTTCTATGAAATTTTGAAGACACTACTAAAAAAACTGGAGTGGCCTACACACTTACTATAAGTAAACTTAATATCAAACTTCTTGAGTATATAATATATAATGTATCATTTAAGCATAATATAATCCTCTAAATGGGAGATGTTTATTAGTCTTTCATTCCTGAGGTAGTACAGATAGTGATTGAAGGACATATCAATATATAAGTATTTTTGTGTATCACACCATTATTTTAATTTTTCCACTATAAACATCAATTTTATCTCAGTGGATTTGCTCAAAAAATTTCTAAGTCATTGTAAACATTGGAAAAAAATATAGAAAATTCGACAAGTATAGCAGGTGATCTCTTAGTCTAGGATAAACAAACAGTTTTTATAGCGTTATTGCTCTTTCCCGTAATTGAAACTTCATGAATTTTTTTTATAAATTGCTAATTTTTTGTTCCATTTTTGGTCAAATTTTATTATTTTTTCATGAGCCGTTTAGCGTCAAAAAATCATTTTCTGAAAACAAAAATCCTTCTGTAACGCCTCTTTAGCGAATGTAATTTTGAAAAAAAATATCTCAACTCATTCTCCACATAATGTTCTATTTTTAGGCATAGTTTAATTTTGATCCGTCAAACAGTATGGCTTGTATCGCTTTCACAAGGTTTAAGATTGAATTATAAGTCAAAATTTTTACATTTTATTGAAAAAAAAATATTTCCCGTTGTTTCAAAATTCTGAATATATTTTTCGTTTGTTCTATTTGTGACCTCAAAGATAATGTCAAAATTTCAAAACTCTAGGGTTATCAGTTTAGGAGATATAAATGTTTAAAAAAAAAAACGGTTTTTGGCAAAAAAAGTGACTTTCCCATCATGCATAATTCTTCCCAAACAATAGGGATCTTCTTCCCTATGGGGCCCATTTTTGTGTAAAATATCAACTTGATCCATCAAAGATTCTGGACCGTAGCGTGGTAACAAGCAATGCTAACACACTCACCCACCCACACACACACACACAGACATCATCGCAAAAACTTCATAAAACGACTTCTGGTACCTCAAAACATGTAATTCCGTCAAAATTTCGAGATCGAATTTTTTCACGATCACTATACTTTACTTATAGTAAAGTAAAAATATAGCAAAAAAAAAACATGTTTCTAGCTATTTAGAATGTTACGTAATTCATCAGAAATTGCCAGTTCTTCACAACCTACCAAGGAGAAAACTAATAATTAGGGATTCCGTAATAAGTCTAAAAGAAATTATTTCTAAACATACTAGACGATATTAGGATAAACCAATCCAGTAAATTAAAAATATATTTATAAAAATTATACTTTTGAAAAAAATAACTGAAATTAATTAATCTGTAAAAAATTTAACATACAGAAAAAAAAAATTATTTACTTAGTAACATTTTTCTTTTAGTAAAAAGTAATAAATATCCTTTAATTAAAAGGTATTAACTAGCTTAATCAGTTTATGTTATAAAATACTGAATGGAAACAAAATAAGTACATTTCATAAATATAAAGTGAAAAGTGTTTCTTAAGGAAGTTATTTCTCTTAAAAAAAGTTATTTCAAACTTTATTATATGAGAAACGTACTAACAAGAGGTAAAATAATAATATCTGACATTTTTTTTGTTAGACTTTTCATTAAAAGGGAAATATTTTTTTTTTTTTACATATTTTTCACCTTTTTTTTTCTTTTTTTAAAAAAAAAGTGTCACTTTTCTCAGAATTTCTAAATAAATTATTATTTACTAAATTACAGAATAAAAATGTGTCAAGGCAAAATTGTAATATTTTTGAATATAATGATGTTTGCTGGTGAACTATATGTGGAATGAAACATTTATTTC
This sequence comes from Hermatobates lingyangjiaoensis, assembly GCA_026182355.1. Classification (NCBI taxonomy): domain Eukaryota; kingdom Metazoa; phylum Arthropoda; class Insecta; order Hemiptera; family Hermatobatidae; genus Hermatobates; species Hermatobates lingyangjiaoensis. The sequence continues at coordinate 141,025 of JAPFBL010000155.1, forward strand.
AATTAATAAATAAAGTAATTTATATGACATTATAGGATTATTATAAAAGAGTAAATTAAATTGTTTCTAACATCCATCATGGCTGGCTTTCTTTACATTAGCGTTGTTCTTCGGCAGAAAAGAGTGGCTTATTGGTTATTTGCCACTAATTTTAGTTATAGGTGAACTTTATTACCGAGTGGATTGAAACTTGGGAATTAACGTTGTAACGTAACGCAGTAACTTGGAGTAGGATACATTAGGAAAAAGATATTCACTTTTGTCAATATTATTTCGAACATTCTGTGACTTCACGAAACGATAGGACGACGACGAAGAGAGACAGAGATAGGAGAGAGAGAGAGAGTGAGAGGGAAAGAGGGAGAGAGTGGGTAAGATGGAGAGCTAAAGGGAGGGAGGGATGGAGAGAATGGAAGAGGGATGGAGAGACAGAAGAAAAGAGGGAGAGGGAGGAGTGGGTAAGATGGAGAAGGAAGGAGAGAGGTAAAGGGAGGGAGGGATGGAGAGAGTGGGAGAGGGAGGGGGAGAGTGGGAGAGGGAGGGAGAGAGAGAGAGGAAAAGAGGGAGAGGGAGGAGTTAGTAAGATGGAGAGGAGGAGAGAAGTAAGGAGGGAGGGATGAGAGAGTAGGAGAGGAAGGGAGAGAGTGGGAGAGGGAGGGAGAGAGAGAGAGAGGGAAAGAGGGAGAGGGAGGAGTGAGTAAGATGGAGAAGGAAGGAGAGAGGTAAAGGGAGGGAGGAATGGAGAAAGTGGGAGAGGGAGATTTTAGGGAGGGATGAAGTGAGGGGGAGAGAGGGAGGAAGAGAGTGTGAAAGAGGGGGATGGAGAGAGAGGGTGAGGAAGAGAGGGAGAGGGAGGGAAAGGGATAGAGAAATGCTTTCTAGGTGAACTAACAGAGACGAATGCTGATGGAGATAGAGACGGGGGATGAAGGAAGGAGAAGAGAGGGAGACAGAGAGAGAGAGAGGAGGGTGAGGGAGTGAGAGAGGGAAGGAGGGAGGGAAAGGGAAGAGAGAGATGTTTCATGAGGTGAAAGAAGAGACGAATGCTGATGGAGATAGAGACGGGGGATGAAGGAAGGAGAAGAGAGGGAGACAGAGAGAGAGAGAGGAGGGTGAGGGAGTGAGAGAGAGGAAGGGAGGGAGGAAAAGGAAGAGAGAGATGTTTTCAAATGAATGAGTGAAAGTATAGGAGACCCATCTCTAAGAGTTAGGTAAGCACAGCATAACAAGACCATCTATATAAGAAGAAAATAAAATAACAATGACATTATGTTTTCAAAATAAGTTCTACATATAACCAAATGGGAGAAGTGACATAGATATACTTGAATAAATGAAATAAAAACACAAAGCTGTTTTATTTCTAAGTTAATGGACTGCTATTGAAAAGGATGTTTATTTCAAGGTGAGAGAAGAAGATAGATTGAGAACATTGCTGCTTATCTAAGCTGTCGACTGATGAATAGAGGGCACATCAAAGGTAACAGGCGAACACCACTTCATGTGGGTACTGGGGTCATTACAGAAATCCTCCTCGTTAAAATAATATGTTACACCTCGTACCTTCTCCCTCTTGCTTGCTCCGTGGCATCACACTCTCTCAAGCTTATAAAGAGATACGCAAATGTCAAGTCACTGGTGCTATCATGGCTGAACAGACTGTTCCATTATGAGTTATCTTTTTCTCTTGTTTTGCCATTTACCAAACATCTACACCACAAAATAAAAGTAGAGCTCCAAATAAGAGTAGCTTGTTTAAAAAAAAAAATCTCAACCCGGAACTATTATTCACTTTGCAATAATCCAACTTTTATTCTATAAACTATAGTACTTCACTGAGAAATGACGAAGATTAGGTAGGAACCAAGAGGACGGGTATGGTCCTACACCAGTCGTTCTTAACCTGGGTTTGATGAGTCGGTCTCAAAGGTTCGGCGGAGGTCTACAGCAGAAGTCACACTGATTAGCAGGTATGTAATTTGTTCTGAGTTCATGCACTGTGTTGGTTTTGTTTTTTCAACAATGTGATATTCATGCATGGAACATTTTGTACACCAGAAAAACAAATATATACCTATGACTTGAAATTTCAAAAAAAAAATAAAACATTTTATTTTTCACTTAAGAAGGGTTTCGGTGAATGCGCATATGAAACTGGTGGGGTTTGGTACCTCCAGAAGGTTAAGAACCACTGTACTAGGCACTTGAGCGTCAGCGGGTCATGTGAAGTTGGATGTTTTTGCCTCATTCGTTGCAGTACCATTCCACGGTTGGGTGTGTTCAACCAATTGATATGTGAGAAGTCACCTCTCCTCTGCATGTGTTGTTTTGGATAACATTGAATCGTCAGCTTGAACAGTGCTGCCCATAGTAATAGGCGTAGGTCAGCTTATGGAGTAAAACCAAAATAACATTTTTATCAGGACTCGGTTAGTTCTTCAGGTTTAAATCAAATTTAAAACATTTTTGACAGGTTTACTATTGTAGTATTTTAGGTTTTAAACAAAAACAGAAACGTTGGCAATTTGAGTTTAATTTGAACCTGAAGAACTGACCGAGCCCTGATAAAAATTTATTTTGTGTATATTATATTTACACATAACTAAACTAACTATATATAATTAGTGTAGATTCAAATGATAAAAATTTAAAATATATTAATTTTATCTAAATACACTGTCACCTCCCTCTGTGAGTAAAATCTAATGACTTGGAAACAGATTCGTGGCTGCCATCATTCGTTTGGCTTAGTTATGTGGCAATAGTTATAGACGAGGCTATAACTCATGACCGCATCTATAACTAATCCTATTACTACTACCAACCTTCTACTATAGCGTAGCATATGCGTATATGCGTAGCCGCATCTATAACTAATCCTATTACCACTACCCACCTTCTACTATAGCGTTCAATATGCGTAGTTTAGCGTATATGCGTAGCCACATCTATAACTAATCCTATTACTACTACCAACCTTCTACTATAGCGTAGTTATGCGTAGCAGCATCTATAACTAATCCTATTACCACTACCCACCTTCTACTATAGCGTAGTTATGCGTAGCAGCATCTATAACTAATCCTATTACTACTACCAACCTTCTACTATAGCGTAGTTATGCGTAGCAGCATCTATAACTAATCCTATTACCACTACCCACCTTCTACTATAGCGTAGTTATGCGTAGCAGCATCTATAACTAATCCTATTACCACTACCCACCTTCTACTATAGCGTAGTTATGCGTAGCAGCATCTATAACTAATCCTATTACCACTACCCACCTTCTACTATAGCGTAGTTATGCGTAGCAGCATCTATAACTAATCCTATTACCACTACCCACCTTCTACTATAGCGTAGTTATGCGTAGCAGCATCTATAACTAATCCTATTACCACTACCCACCTTCTACTATAGCGTTCAATATGCGTAGTTTAGCGTATATGCGTAGCCACATCTATAACTAATCCTATTACTACTACCAACCTTCTACTATAGCGTAGTTATGCGTAGCAGCATCTATAACTAATCCTATTACCACTACCCACCTTCTACTATAGCGTAGTTATGCGTAGCAGCATCTATAACTAATCCTATTACCACTACCCACCTTCTACTATAGCGTAGTTATGCGTAGCAGCATCTATAACTAATCCTATTACCACTACCCACCTTCTACTATAGCGTTCAATATGCGTAGTTTAGCGTATATGCGTAGCCACATCTATAACTAATCCTATTACTACTACCAACCTTCTACTATAGCGTAGTTATGCGTAGCAGCATCTATAACTAATCCTATTACCACTACCCACCTTCTACTATAGCGTAGTTATGCGTAGCAGCATCTATAACTAATCCTATTACCACTACCCACCTTCTACTATAGCGTAGTTATGCGTAGCAGCATCTATAACTAATCCTATTACCACTACCCACCTTCTACTATAGCGTTCAATATGCGTAGTTTAGCGTATATGCGTAGCCACATCTAAAACTAATCCTATACTACTACCAACCTTCTACTATAGCGTAGTTATGCGTAGCAGCATCTATAACTAATCCTATTACCACTACCCACCTTCTACTATAGCGTTCAATATGCGTAGTTTAGCGTATATGCGTAGCCACATCTATAAATAATCCTATACTACTACCAACCTTCTACTATAGCGTAGTTATGCGTAGCAGCATCTATAACTAATCCTATTACCACTACCCACCTTCTACTATAGCGTTCAATATGCGTAGTTTAGCGTATATGCGTAGCAGCATCTATAACTAATCCTATTACCACTACCCACCTTCTACTATAGCGTAGTTATGCGTAGCAGCATCTATAACTAATCCTATTACCACTACCCACCTTCTACTATAGCGTTGAATATGCGTAGTTTAGCGTATATGCGTAGCCACATCTATAACTAATCCTATTACTACTACCAACCTTCTACTATAGCGTTGAATATGCGTAGTTTAGCGTATATGCGTAGCCGCATCTATAACTAATCCTATTACCACTACCCACCTTCTACTATAGCGTAGTTATGCGTAGCAGCATCTATAACTAATCCTATTACCACTACACCTTCTTATAGCGTAGTTATGCGTAGCAGCATCTATAACTAATCCTATTACCACTACCCACCTTCTACTATAGCGTAGTTATGCGTAGCAGCATCTATAACTAATCCTATTACCACTACCCACCTTCTACTATAGCGTAGTTATGCGTAGCAGCATCTATAACTAATCCTATTACCACTACCCACCTTCTACTATAGCGTTCAATATGCGTAGTTTAGCGTATATGCGTAGCCACATCTATAACTAATCCTATTACCACTACCCACCTTCTACTATAGCGTAGTTATGCGTAGCAGCATCTATAACTAATCCTATTACCACTATCCACCTTCTACTATAGCATTCAATATGCGTAGTTTAGCGTATATGCGTAGCCACATCTATAACTAATCCTATTACTACTACCAACCTTCTACTATAGCGTAGTTATGCGTAGCAGCATCTATAACTAATCCTATTACCACTACCCACCTTCTACTATAGCGTAGTTATGCGTAGCAGCATCTATAACTAATCCTATTACCACTACCCACCTTCTACTATAGCGTAGTTATGCGTAGCAGCATCTATAACTAATCTTATTACCACTACCCACCTTCTACTATAGCGTTCAATATGCGTAGTTTAGCGTATATGCGTAGCCACATCTATAACTAATCCTATTACTACTACCAACCTTCTACTATAGCGTAGTTATGCGTAGCAGCATCTATAACTAATCCTATTACCACTACCCACCTTCTACTATAGCGTAGTTATGCGTAGCAGCAATCTATAACTATAACTAATCCTATTACCACTACCCACCTTCTACTATAGCGTAGTTATGCGTAGCAGCATCTATAACTAATCCTATTACCACTACCCACCTTCTACTATAGCGTTCAATATGCGTAGTTTAGCGTATATGCGTAGCCACATCTATAACTAATCCTATACTACTACCAACCTTCTACTATAGCGTAGTTATGCGTAGCAGCATCTATAACTAATCCTATTACCACTACCCACCTTCTACTATAGCGTTCAATATGCGTAGTTTAGCGTATATGCGTAGCCACATCTATAACTAATCCTATACTACTACCAACCTTCTACTATAGCGTAGTTATGCGTAGCAGCATCTATAACTAATCCTATACTACTACCAACCTTCTACTATAGCGTAGTTATGCGTAGCAGCATCTATAACTAATCCTATTTCCACTACCCACCTTCTACTATAGCGTAGTTATGCGTAGCAGCATCTATAACTAATCCTATTACCACTACCCACCTTCTACTATAGCGTAGTTATGCGTAGCAGCATCTATAACTAATCCTATTACCACTACCCACCTTCTACTATAGCGTTCAATATGCGTAGTTTAGCGTATATGCGTAGCCACATCTATAACTAATCCTATACTACTACCAACCTTCTACTATAGCGTAGTTATGCGTAGCAGCATCTATAACTAATCCTATACTACTACCAACCTTCTACTATAGCGTAGTTATGCGTAGCAGCATCTATAACTAATCCTATACTACTACCAACCTTCTACTATAGCGTAGTTATGCGTAGCAGCATCTATAACTAATCCTATACTACTACCAACCTTCTACTATAGCGTAGTTATGCGTAGCAGCATCTATAACTAATCCTATACTACTACCAACCTTCTACTATAGCGTAGTTATGCGTAGCAGCATCTATAACTAATCCTATACTACTACCAACCTTCTACTAGTATTATTATTGTTATTACACCCCCACTTCTACTATTACTACTTAGTAGCAGTTATATGCTTTTGGATACATCATCATGTAGTTAATTCTAAAGGTTTTATCTGCTTAGAAATATATAACTCATGTTCTATAGTTTTTTATAGATATATTTTTATATATTTTATTTTATAGAATATATAAAATTTTTAAAATATATAAAATATATATTTTATAAAGTATATAAAATTCTGTACACTTTGTTATTGGCGTACACAGATTTCTTTATTATTGTGAAATTCACTCAAAAATACAAGTTAAACACAGGTAGAGACTGCACTGGTTTCAAATTCATTCATAAGTTATGACAACTACAATTCAAGATACTAAGATTTTCTGTATTAAGGATTTTGTAATTTGCACTAGAAGTGTTGTTACCTGGACGAGACAAAGAAAAAAAGAAACCTACTTGATTAAGTCAGTGTCCTGAAATGGTGTGAAAGTTCGGTTTGGTTTACCCACCCCAGTGGCAATTAGGAGGGAGTTAATGCGAGCTGATTAATAAACAATAGGGTCTTGCTAGAATGGCAATTGCATCGAGGTCTGAAGTGTTCTAGTTCACACAGGCGACTCCTTGCTTTGTCCACAACGAATAACAACTACTACTACTAAGTTGATCATTAGTTCTTCAACAAGAATCCTTTAAAGTAACTAGGTCGATCCTCTTCAAAAATAATATCATCAAGAACAATTGTCGTAAATCACCTGTAGCGTCATTTTGATTTCTTGAGAAAGCATGTAAACTGAAAATATAGTGAAACTCTGTGAATCTAACAACAAAACAGCTCAATCATCATAATGGATGCCAGGCACTCTGCTGCTGGAATGAAATAACAAAGAGGATATTAAAGGAAAACAACAAACGTCCGCAAATTATTATGAAAATTACACAAAATACACGGTATTATTGAAAAATATAAACAAATGGTGTGTATTAATCGTCAAATTTTATTATTATTGTTTAAACCGATTTCACAGTCATCATTCCTCCAGAGGCGTAGACTCACTATGGAAGATTAAGGTACGACTTAGCGGTCGTAATCCCCCCCCCCCCCCCCCCCCCCCCGTTTAATCCTAACCTTCAAAATTCCAGAAAGTCCTCAAAATATTTATTTTCATGGAATTACAATGAAGGATCTAATTTTAGACTATTGTTATTAGTCCTAGACTTTCATCTTATTACAGTACTTATAAACATATACAGTCATTATTAATGAAAACCAAAGATTTTTCAAAACAAAAACGTATATAATTCAAATCATAGAAAAATTGTTCAATTAAATCAACAAATATAATAAATTCAAAAAAAAAAAGTTTTTACAAATTTAAAATATATTTATTTTTAATTTGCTGATATTACAGTTGAAGAATCCGTTTAAAAACACGAATTATACATATAAAACATAAAAACAGTTACGACCTTAAAAAATCATTTTGGTATAAAATTACAGGTTTTTTTTTTAGCCTTCTATGATTTTTTTTCTATTTTCTATTTTTACACTTTCAACATGCCCCCCCCCCCCACCCCTTCTAAGCCACTAACCCCCCACTCCCACTGCAAGGATGATGACTATCGCAAGATGAATCTCTATTGGCCTGCATAAAATATTCAGTAACATAGCTGACCGCAAGTCCACGTTAACCACTTAACTAATAAATTCACCCAGCGTGGCTGGCTATACCTCAAAATTTAATCAATAGCCGAGTCTGACTTGCTGAAGTTCACTGCCGTCCTACGCCAAACAGAAATCATAATCTATAACAAAAAACAATCCTACCTTTAACACTATAACAGAAACTTTAAAAAACCTCTCTATCCGATAAACATCAGGACTTTTGTGTATGTCCTGAAACAGTGTCTACTAACAACCAACATAGGATAATTTTTATTTGGGGGTTTTGGCTTCAAACTAAACTAAAGCAGCGTATCAATTGTTATATGGCTTCTGTTGGTGAGGACAGAAACCATTCTATTGTCATCGATGCAACCACGCACTGAGTTCGTTTCAATATATCACTGTTTTCGCGTAAACATTGCCAAACTGATTATAGAGTCTAACAGTTATTATTATCACCTAAACGGCTTCTGACTTCTGAGAAAGCAAATATCACTCTTTGTGGTGCTAGATTAACTCCTGGACTCAACCCCATTTCTTCAGTTCAATTATTATTATTTTTTTATTTATTTTTATTATTTACTTTATGAACTCAACCTCGGTTTTCGTATTATTTTATTTTTCTAACTTGCTTTATTTGATTTGGTTTTCTTTTTTAAGTTACTCCATATTTATATAATATATAAATATATGCGATGTCGACTTCTCCACTTCGAGTTTTTCCCCGGGGAAAACTCGAAGTGGAGAAGTCGATATCGCACGGCAACTGTTCATTTTCTGAGGGAGTGCGAGCCCTTATACTATTTGCTGTGTCAGCGGAGGTGACTTCATGGAAGAGAAGAACCGCTGTACGTGACTTCGATCAGAGCTAGAAGACTTCAACTTTGAAAACTGCACGCAAAAAAATGAGTCAAGCTTATTTGGTCCTGCATCAACCAATCAGATATTAGAACCAGACCCCTCATGTATATATATATATATTATATATAATATATATATAATAATATAATATATAATATAATAATATATAATATATATATATATATATATATATATTTAATGGTCAAACCACAATAAGAAATGGGAAAACAAGACTAAGATCTTTCAACCGTAACAAGCGGTCTTCGTTAGAGTCAAAAACCCAAAACTCAGTGTTCAGTTGGGTTTTTGACTCTGATGAAGACCGCTTGTTATGGTTGAAAGAACTTAGTCTTGTTTTCCCATTTCTTATTGTGGTTTGATCATTGATTGTTATTTCACGTGTTTATGTGAAATCTTTTTATATATATATTTAATATACATATATATTAAAAAAGAACAAACACCTATAATTCATATAAAGCTTGAGTAGAACAGTTATTCTCCTCATGTCGAATTATTAAACTGAGTACATAATTATACTTATATTATAAATATATATTGTAAAAGCTATTATATGTCGGTGAGTAAATATAAATAGTATTTCTATAATTCATTCTCGACCACAATATTGTAAACGAAATAAGAAATTAATGTTTTGACAACACAAGAAACATGCACACTTAACACACACATGCACTAACATTCGTTTTATGTCATCAGAGGCTAATACAAAATGAAATAAAAAAACGCGCTCTAAATAGTAGAAAACGATAATTTTGTTTGTTAAAATTATCAAAAAAAATAAAAATAAAATAAAAGAAGCAGGAGTGTTAGGAAAATAAAAAAAATATAACAAAAAACAGGGGTTATAATACCTTATATTAGGTATTATTATATTATATTATAAGGTATTATTAGAGAGGCTTCTAATAATACCTTAAATATCTAGAAGTCTTACACATACAGCCTGATGATTAAAATGGATTTAACGGAAATTTGATACTTAATATCAAGTACTGTCTATTTTTCAGTATTTGGATAGTTTCATTAAAGTGACAAACGTTCGTTTGATGACATTTTAGTCTATGGTATAAAGGTTACCGACTGCTCATTCTGAGTAATTACTGACTACTCATTAAGGCCAAGTGATTCACTATTTTGTCTAAAAGATTCAATTTAGTTTACTTTCAATTTTCTAGATAATCTTTTCTAAAGAAACCAGGGTAAAAAGGTTGATTTGATAATATTAAAAAAGTAAATAATGCCGAGATCTCAGTAGGAGAATTAATAATTCAAAAGAAAAATAATACCCAAAAAACCATGTATAACAATTACTCATACTGCGCTGAAGTATCAAATTCATATTGTTTTACAATTAGCACTACTATTACTACAATCTTACTGCTAATTGTAAAACAATCATGTTGTAGCCCTGAAGATAACATAAATATATGTCGAAACGCCGGCAAAAGGACTAGTTTCAACTTATTAGACCTCAACCCTCAAAAAGAAACATTATATATATATATATATATATATATATATATAATATATGATTGGTTGATGCGGGACCAAATAAGGTTGACTCATTTTTTTTTTCCAGTGGAAGGCTTCTAGCTCTCATCGAAGTCACGTACTGCGGTTCTTCTCATCCATGGAGTCAGACATGATATCAGAACCAGACACCTCACGTAGATTTTCAATATATATATATATATATATATATATATATATATATACGAGTATATATCAATGATCAAACCACATTATGAAATGGGAAAACAAGACTGACGACGAAGACCGCTTGTTACGGTTGAAAGATCTTAGTCTTGTTTTCCGGTTCGATCATAGATTGTTATTTCACGTGCTTATGTGAAATCTTTATATATATATGTTATTAAAAACATAACTATAGTTGGCAGTAACTTGCTTCTTTGTAAGTTCAGACTTGGTTTAGAAACTTGTAAGAAGCAAGTTTCTGCCAACTGTGGTCATATTATTAAGCTAAGAGAAAAACTAAGTACTTAGTTTTTCTGTTTCAAAATTTATACTTCTTCCTATGAAAAAGTTTTAAATAACGACCGAAACGTTGGCAATGAGAGTTTAAAATGAACCTGAAGAACTGATTGAGTCCCGAAAAATTTTAGTTTTATATAGATATTTATTAGAATTTAAGTATCTGTTAGTCAGTTGTTAGAATGTTGAGCAGGTGATTTCATTTAAAACGCAATGGAGTTAGAGTGAAGATGAAAATGAAGTGGGCCGAGTGCGACGTGACAGACGGAAGCGGTCAGACTGCGGACTTTGCCTCGGCAGTTCGCCGATATGGCCGTACAGTGGGTGGGAGCTTCTGCCGCTTGATTGCCCATTCAATAGACCAACTTGGCACTTGGCTATCCAGCTCATTGTTATCAATCAAGCATGTCTAAGCGACCCATTGTTTCTTCCTGCCCACATTATCTTCCTTGTTACCAAACTGACTTCCATCTTGTAATCTTTAACACATTTCATCCCTTATTCGAACAAACGAAGCCAGGTAAAGCAACAATATCGAGATCAAGCATCTAATTTAACTTTTGGGGGATATGGTGGTCTAAAGATTAGCGTGCTTGCTGCTGGTACCAACAATCTCAATTTCCTAGGTCACTCCTAAGTTTTTTTTTTTTTTTTTTTTTTGAGGGGACGGAAAATTCTTGAACTGGGATTGTATTTGTCGGTAATATTATTATTAAAGCTCTTTTTAAGGAAATCCGGGACCGGCGACTCTATGGGGCTATAAGATGTCAGATGTCACGTCGAGCGTTCGCTGGTAATAGTTTAGGGTAGTTTCGGAATTAGTTATAGGTTTATATTATTAATATGGCAAACCGTCATACCTCGTAAGATGATCTTGGAGTCGTTGGAGCGCTTTCGGACGATAACCTAACAGATTAGGCCAGTTGCGATCGAAGATGAACAACGTCCGAAAGCGCTCCAACGACTCCAAGATCATCTTACGAGGTATGACGGCTTGCCATATTAATAATATAAATCATACTAACCTCAGTAGTAATAATAATATGCACATCGTTATAGGTTATCGAGGTTCGCAGAATGACTGTTAATGTATTGAAACGTGATCCCTCGGAATCCCAGTCGTTCCTCGAAAAGGACTTAAAAACTATCAAGGACTATCATTCCAAGACAATTTGACATATACACTCGCAAAGGATAAACTTGAGTAGAGCAAAATTTAGTTTACTCAATACAGACTGCTTTTATAATAGCATTTGATACTCCTCACAACATACACAACTAAAAACGGAGAAAAACAACAGTTCATATAATTTTCTTAAATAGGAAAGAAAACATTATTAAATATATACCTACGAAATAATTTTTTACTATAAAATTGAATAAGAAGTTATATCTGATTCTTATTCACTTTAAAAAGTGCATAACTCCATTATAAACAAAAATGTTGTACACCATAATCAAACTCTAAAGCTTGAAACTACTCAAGTAAGTAAATAAAGTACAGAAAGTACTCAAGCACAAATAAAAACTTCGAATATAGTTATTTGCAAACATATCACCAATCAAATATTATCATGACCTTATTCTGAGGTAAAATGGATAAACAAACTAAAGTCTCCACACAAATGAAGTTTTATTTAACAACAACAACGCGTTTCGAACACTTTCTGTTCATCATCAGGAAGACACCAAGGATGTGGTGCTGACGAGTTGGTCCAGTGAAAACAACTTTAACAACCTAGGTTGTTTTCACTGGACCAACCCGTCAGCACCACATCCTTGGTGTCTTCCTGATAATGAACACAAAGTGTTCGAAACGCGTTGAATAAAACTTCATTTGTGTGGAGACTTTTGTTTATTTATCCATTTTACCTCAGAATGAGTAAATACCACACAATTACGGATTGCACAACTAATGATTTATCATTAACTTATTTTCTATAAGAAAAATAACTGGTTTTTATAATATCTCAATTTTATTATAAACCTTAGCAAAAATCATGACGATTTGGAACATCACGGTTCGATCCCCACCTAGCCCTCGATTTATTCACGCCGGAGGTGAATAAATCTGAGTATTTTTTTTTTGAACGTAGTTACATTTTAAAAAAATGAATATCAATTCAGTATACTTTAATTTACTTAGTTCGAAGTCCTCTCTGAGTTGTTTGTACCTTAGATGAAAGCTGAAGAACACTGCATATCCAAAACGTGTTATTTCTATGAAATAATAGTATATTGGACATATTTTTTTTGCCTCGTATTATGAAATCAATTCCTCTTATTATATGTATGAGGAAGGAAGGCCTGAATACATTAAGACAGGAGTTCATTGTCTCCAGGAGAAGTGTGTGATTTTACTTTCTCGACAGCTGAATGCTAAGGACCTGCTTAACTTGTTACCCATCATCAGCAAACTATAGTGAAAGTGATAGTGTTCTAAAACCTCATGTGTGCTAAACAACCACATAATTATAACAATAGGAAATCAACAAAGATAATCGACTTATGTATGAGGAGGGACTGGCTATGGTAATAGACTTATTTGTTATGGTACAAATGAAACAACAACCAGGACAGAAACAGTTGATCAATTTACAACTTGATGCAAATCAAGTTTACATCTGTCATTCACATGCGATAAGAAGCCAGAGCCATCCGATTGTGAATGGTTCTATGAAATATTTATTATTAAAACAGTCAAATCAATATGTATTGATAAAAACATGGCTCTTTCGGACCGTTTATATATATATATATATATATATATATATATATATATATATATTATATATTTATAGCTATATATATAGCTCGATATATCGTTGTGAGTCTTTTTTGTGTGCTTTTTTATCTGTTTTTCTCTTTCTTGTGTAAACTATATATATGATCAAACCATAATATGAAATGCGAAAACAAGACCCATTGGGGAAAAAAATGGGGAAAAAAACCCAACCTTTTTCAGTTGGGTTTTTGACTCTGACGAAGACCGCATGTTACGGTTGAAAGATATTAGTCTTGTTTTCTCATTTCTTATTGTGGTTTGGTCATTGATTGTTATTTCACGTGTTTATGTGAAATCTTTTATCAATATATATAGTTCAATGTAGAAAAAGAAACATACAGAAATCAAGAGCACACAATTACAGTCTGTAATTTTCGGTTTGAACCGTCTTCAGGAGAGATAAGAGAGGGAAACTAAGCGTACTGGTTCAGAGACGGTTGGTGGTCTTCAACCGTCCAACTTGAACCTCTCCTGAAGACGGTTCAACCGAAAATTAGAGACTGTAAGTATATGTTTTCATTTCTCTATGTTTCTTTATGTAAAATGAACTATATATATACTAGCAGAACTACCCGGCGTTGCCTGGGACAAAATAAGAAAATAATGAAATTATGGCTAAGTATTGAATGAAGCAAAGAATCTAAACTTCTAAGTATATATTTCTATCAGAAATTCTATAACAGTACAACATATTTTCTAACAAAACAAAACTTCATAACATGTTAACAAATTAAGTTTCTTATAAACAGAGACACATTCCATTATTGAGGTTTAATCCCAACTAAAATTCTGATACAAAAAACATTTAATTTTTGTCAGGTTTATGTTTGAGCTTTAAGAAGGAAGAATTTAAGTTAATATTTATTCTATCAAATCATAATAAACATATCAGAGTACTTCATGATAAACAACATTTTTTGTCTTATCTTCTGGTGCAAGGATGTATAAATTTTTGGAACTGCCAACTCTTGAACATCCTACATATAACTGTCCATGAGAGAAACATGGTTCAAGCAGATGCAAGCCAGCAACTGAAAGAGTTTGTCCTTGCGATTTGTTAATGGACATTGCGAAACTTAGTTTGACGGGAAATTGTAGACGCTTGAAATTGAACGGAACATCTGTTGGAATGACTGGAATTCTTGGGATAAAGACATCCTGCCCTTTACCACGTCTCTGTATCAGTGCGCTTGGTTTCCCTTTCTTATCTCTCCTGAAGACGGTTCAACCGAAAATTAGAGACTGTAAGTGTGTGTTTTAATTTCTCTACGTTTCTTTATGTACATTGAACTGTATTTGTCTATTTCGGATCGTATTTTCATCAAAAAAGTGTATATATATATATATATATATATATAACACAACTTTATTTTACAAAATTAATACTGTTACTTTTGTAAATTGAAATGTCCTTTATATACCTTTCCAAATTTAGTCTAAACATTGTTCTTATATTATTTTTATTTTTCAAAGAATTGCACCATTTTCATCTGGTATTTCACCATAATTAGAAGTTACTGCACCATAACTTGGGGGATTGCCTCTGGTACCCCCTTAGTTTTGTTCATTTACCCCCAAAGACCTCCCATGCCAAGTTTCAGCCCAATTGGTCCAGTAGTTTTGATTTCTATAGAGAACAAACAGATATATAAACAAGACACTACGAAAATATATATTAGATATATATATATATATATATACACTTTTTTTCGTTGGAAATACGATCCAAAACGGACGAATATAGTTCAATATAAACAAAGAAACATAGAGAAATCAGAAGAACACACTTACAGTCTCTAATTTTCGGTTTGAACCGTCTTCAGGAGAGATAAGAGAGGGAAACCAAGCGCACTGGATCAGAGACGGTTGGAGACCAACAGTGTTGCCGCATGCGCGCCCGTTCACAGAAAATAAGGTAGACAGGAATCAATTTATAATTAATTTATAATTTATAATTACATTAAATTAATGGAATATGAATACAATAAATATATAAAAAAGAAAAAATTGAAAAAATAAGGGAAATTGATACAGAGAAATTGATACATAAACAAAAGTACTGACTAAGCTATGGTAAAATAAAACTAAGAATACAAATAATAATAACAAATGAAAAAAAATTATTAAAAAATGTGAAAAGGCAAGGAACTTTTAGACATTATCGCTTTAGATTGAGGCCAGGTGCACTGCGCGCACTTAATAGCCAAATATGGGCTTCTTCGGAGGCTCGTAGTGTGAGGTCTTTGCTGTCAGGGCAAATATATATATATATATAGTATATATATATATATATATATATACACGCTTTCAAACCACAGAAATGAAGTTGAGCAACATTGGATGTAGTTGATATTTGCATGGGTGACTTGTCACACTATTGCCTTTTGTTCAGTACAAAGGCGTCAAGGCTATTAATGTTGGCATTAGTATAGAAAAAAGTACAGCTTGCACATAAAACATTGTACGAAGCATCATTGATGCATGAAATAACAACGACTGTATATTTGGACTTACCGTTGGCTTTTGGACAGTGTCCACTTTCATACTGGCACAGCGGTTAAGAGTGTGCAGCCGTCTGAACAAAGACTGTAGGGAGTCCTTGTCAAGAAATGGATGGTCCTTTTCAACTCCTGCCACATCTATCGGGAACTGGAGATCTGCAATTGAAAAAAACAAATCTTTAACGAAGCAACTATGAAATACTTGAGGAAGCATTTAATCCACTCTGTACAATAGGAGCATTCAGTCATTGTTTACAACATTGACTAGTAAGTCATTGTTTACAACAGTGACTAGTAGGTCATTGTTTACAACAATGACTAATATTCTAAAAAAAAAAAAAAAAAAAAAAAAAAAAATGAAGAAAAGAATACCAATACTGAGTTTGCTGCAATTGTAACTACTGTTCACGATTGCAATAACAACAAAGTCTTCGGTATGTATGAATGTTCAGTGGCGTATACAAACCTGAATACTGATTTTTGTTGAAGACAAATTATCAATTTTTGAATGGGGAAATAAAATGAAAAATAATAACAAGAAGAAAAATCGTGACGGAAAGTAACCTATTACGCATTTATTCTAAATATAAACAATTTAAGAAGTAAATTAATTTTACTAATATAACTAATATTCGTAACTTAAAAGGTTCATTATATACAAATGAAAATTGCAAAGATTTCCAGGCAACAGTACCGTCTTTTTTCGAAAATAAGTAATAGCATGATTTTCGGGACGTTTTGGACTACAAGCCCTCCCCTGAAAATAGGCCCTAGTTAAGATAATGTGAAAAATATAATTCGTTAAAAAAAATGCTGTTGAATGTAGTAGGTGTCTCTAGCTGTCGTAATATTTTAGAGAATTCTTTGGAAAAAATATTCCAAAAAATTCCTTGTTTGCCTCTAAAGTTCGTTTCAAGTAGGCTACTTAGTCAAGAAGTATTAATTTAACAACAGCTATAATGCAAGATATGAGGGATTCAGACCAATGATTCTACAGGAAATAGACTTGGAGGAAAACCAGAACTGATTTTAAAATTTTGATAATTTATGACGATGTTCCAGAAGATGACATGACTGTAATCAAATAAATTTAAATTTCTTTTTAAAAATAAATATTAAACAAAAATATGTAAATCCTACTTAATGTACTTGAAGCCCTCCCCCGAGAGATAAACCCTAGCACGGATTTTGATCTAAAAATAAACTAAGACAGTGTCTTATTTTTGGAAAAAAGACTGTAGAAGTATTTCAAAAATAATTGTGTTATTTGTATGGATGGGAGGCTATAAAAAGAAACATAAATATTTATTCTGCTTCAATAAGACGAAATGATAAGTGAAAGTGCAACATATAAGTTACAGACAAGGAAATATCTTGTTACGATTACTTTATTTCAACTTTCTCAATTTCTTTTCTAATGGCTTTTAATCATAAAACAGGTTTACGACTCCTCATTAAAAGCCTTATCAAAGATCTTAAATTTAGCATAAGGTGAAATTCAACCAAACCTGAAACCTATTTGTTTTTTTCAATATTGCGAATATAAATACACAACATCCTTTAGAGGTAGTCTAATTCAGAATCCAAGTCAAAACAGGTTTTATTCAGAATAGAAGAAAATGTTGTCTACTGAATAATTTAGTATAATATAATTACGTAACCATCTAGTTTAATAATTTTTGTATTAATCGAATTATACGTTTTTTTTATGTTTTGAAAAATCTTTGGTTTTGTTTGATAACGACTATATATGTATATTGTACTGTAATAAGATGTAAGTCTGGTACCAAAGACAGCAGTCTAAAATTAGATCCTTGATTTGTAACTATGATATGTAAATATTTTTAAGAAGTTCTGAAGTTTTGAATGTTTAATGGATTATAACGGCCCAGCGATATCCATGGTATAATGAACGGCCCAGCGGGGGGGGGGGGGGGGGGGTTGCTATACAACAGTTTGATAAACATGTTACACATTATAAATACTAGTTCATTGGCTGATGAAGTATAAGACGAAAGGATCACTACTGAAGTGGTTTAGGTTGTTAAAAAAATATGTTTTTCTACTGCAGTATAACAAGTATATTAATATAATATTACCGTCTTTTTCTGAAAATAAGACATTCCCCGAAAATAAACCCTAGTGTGATTCAAAGAACACTTTGGAATATAAACCCTAGTTAAAATAATATAATTATTTAAAAAAATTCTGTTGAATTTAGTATGTATCTCTAGCTGCCCTAATATTTCAAAGAATTGTTGGAACAAAACAATCCACGAAATTTCTTGTTTACCTCTAAAGTTCGTTTCAAGGAATGCACTCCTTATTATAAAGTTGAATTTATATTCAAAATACAATATAATACAATAGTCTACATAGAGTGACGGGGCAGGTAAAACGTGCACGTTGTAGATGCAACGGCTAGTGACCCGTTACTAGCCGTTGCATCTACAACGTGCTTGGTCTCCCTTTCTCTTTTCTCCTGAAGACGGTTCAACCGAAAATTAGAGACTGTAAGAGTGTGTTTTTAATTTCTCTATGTTTCTTTATGTATATTTTGAACTATATTATATATATATATATATATATATATATATATATATTATTTTTGTATATCACACCACCGATGCATATAATATCATTAGTATAACTACAGAAGTAATAACATTTTTGAAAAGAGAAAGTGTAGATTTAAATAAAATTAAAGTAAAACTATAATTTTGCATCCAGTAAAACTATAAACTTTTTATCATGCTTTTCATATAAACTTTTTCTAATTCAAAGAAAACAAACTGTTCTCTATTAATATATAACTAATAAATCCCAGCATTTCAAAAGTGATTTTATCAAAGAAGGGAAAATAACCAATATGAGCTAATATTAATACTTTCATTATTATTAACTCCAATTCTGATAGAAACTCTCGCAAATGAGAACAAAAATAAGTTGACAATATATAAACGGCGTCAACACTGTTGAGCCTAATTCATAACATATCATTTGTTATCGCAATTTTATTTTTACTTGATTAATTATTATTGAAATGATAATTAATTAATTATCCAGCATATTGTAACTTCTAAACTTAACCATTTATACTAATTCTAACGTAGTGCAATCAGTTATTATATGGTATTTACTTATTGTAGGGTAAAAAGCTAATGAAACGGTCTCCACATATAAAACTTTTAATGGTATAAACAACGCGTTTCAAACACGTAGTGTTCTTCTACAGGCATTAACTAAGGATGACTGTCTGTGGTACAAGTGACACTCACCCTTGGTTAATGCCTGAGGAAGAACACTACTGTTCGAATAAATTTTTATATGTGGAGTCCATTTCATTAGCTTTTTACCTACAATGAGTAAATTAATACATTATTGATTCTTTTTTTTTTTTATTCTATCCGAACAGTTGTACAAATGAATGTGAACATAAGTGTTTTTTTTTGTGATGCTTCTAATATTAGACGTTAAGTAAAACAGCAGCTTTGTTACTAGGTCAGAGAACCTCAAAGCAAAACGACTGATGACTTATTGTTAAAAGCTGTTTCTAATTTGCATAAAACAAAGGGTTGGAGCAAGGCGAAAGTAGCAACCTATGTGTAACCTCTCTCATTTCCAAGGATTCTCTTTGCAGAGACGATACTTGTTGGTGAACCACAGTAAAAGAGGTCTTTTCCTTATTACTAAACTAAAACGACCTCAAATGTATGCAAATGCCTTTCCTCAATGTAATTCATGTATTCTGTTAAAATGATGTTCTAAATTTGCAATAACTGATATATAAATACACATTAATATAAAGTACAATTAAATGTTACATCTTCTTTTAATATACATTCTAAATAAATAGAACTTGTCATAGATATTCATGTCAAGACTACATTTAGTACTATACTTAAAAGTATGCTGTAACCGGAAGGGCGGTTTAGAATATACATTCTAAATAAATAGAACTTGTCATAGATATTCATGTCAAGACTACATTTAGTACTATACTTAAAAGTATGCTGTAACCGGAAGGGCGGTTTAGAATATACATTCTAAATAAATAGAACACTTGTCATAGATATTCATGTCAAGACTACATTTAGTACTATACTTAAAAGTATGCTGTAACCGGAAGGGCGGTTTAGAATATACATTCTAAATAAATAGAACACTTGTCATAGATATTCATGTCAAGACTACATTTAGTACTATACTTAAAAGTATGCAGTAACCGGAAGGGCGGTTTAGAATATACATTCTAAATAAATAGAACACTTGTCATAGATATTCATGTCAAGACTACATTTAGTACTATACTTAAAAGTATGCAGTAACCGGAAGGGCGGTTTGACGGTAGTACACGTTTTGTCATATAAAACAAAACAGTACTTTTCCACTGCTTTATAATGATCAAAACATAATAAGAAATTCACTCCTTAACAAAATTTTAATGACTATTTAGTCTTAGTCTAGACTAAACTTAACACTATAGTGTTAAGATATACATATTATAATTATATTATATTATAATGTCATATACAAATAATACGAGTACAAAATTGAAGAAGAGTAACACAGAGTAAGGAAACCCACTGTCAAACTAAAATTTTTAAGCTAATCCATCTTCAGGAGAAAAGAGTAAGGGATACCAAAACTTAATTTAATAATTCATTTCTAAATCTCAACAGAATATCATGAATTATTGCAATATTCCACTATTTTAATCAGTAATGAACTTTTTCCGATATACAAAAAAAAAATATAAAACTTATATAATTTTTAAACAACTGAAATCATCATGCTGTATATATAATTGTATAATTAATTATTATTATTGTATAATTGTAAAATAATACTTTGTTAAAATATTTTTTTTTACTTTTCTGTGAGGAAAGAATAGTAATCTAAAATAAATATCACTCAAAATTAATATTATTTTATGTTTTTATCAGAGTTTTTTTTTTTCCGTCGTAGGATGTGGAAAAATCTGTTCATCAGATCCCTTAGTAAGACGTCTTCCTCAGAGTTAAAAGGTTCAATTTTTCACTGATTTTTATTTAATTTTTCAATAAAATAAAAGAAACAAATTTGAAGTCACAGCTCAGTGATATTTTTTTTTTAATTAAATTTTATTTTTTTTTTTTGCTGACATGAAGGAAAGACTAATATTGTGTTAGTTTGTACTTTGAATTTACCTTATGTAAAAGATGATTGTAGAACTATATTGTAAAATATTTGTAACTTTTAATGTTTTTGTAGATTACAGTGTTTTGCGTAAAGATACATGGTGTTTTCACTTATATATGTTTTATTTACTATGTTCTGGAGGATTTTGGGAGTAAAACCATATCTGAAAATGTTAATACTACTAAAAATAATTCGATAGTAGTTTTATGAGGTTTATAGACTACTAAGGTTATTATCTTAGTCTGTATTGAAATACTAAACTTGCCATGCTCACATTATATTGACATAAAAGAGTACATGACACAGAAGAGACTCGGAACCACCGTCTTACATTTTCAGAAAGATGGCATGAAAATTTATCATAGGCTACATGGAAAAATTTCAAATAACCTTGGGCTATCTCAGAATGATAGCACCTCAAAGTAAGTAAAATTCTTCATAAACTTTTTAAAAAAAATTCTAACAGTGCAATCACTTATTTGTGGTATTTACCCTACAATTTTTAAAAAAAACGTTAATGGTACTTATTGATCAGAGAACTAGAGAACAAGAGAATCAGAATTGATCTAATCATATAATAAGGAAAAAATTCTAAACTAACGGGAATGGAAAGTGGTTTGGTTTAAATCAAAATTAAATTTTTATTTTTTGGCTTTAGTAGTTTTTGGAATGTAGATTCTTTTAAAAGTACTTTTGATTTTGCTCAAAGCAAGTAATCATATATTGATGTGTAGGTAGCATAAGCAAATATCAGGGAGTAGTGAATAAATGGACGCACTAGCAGGTGGCCGGTGAAGGCTTTAAATCAAGCAGCACGGCTGGGATTAATTTTTAACAGCACCTGGCACAGCCTGTTGACAAGACTTGGGGGGGGTTATTATTCATTATGCCCTGTTTCAGCCATACTCAACCAGTGTTGCTGGACAGCAGCCAAAACGTCTCTGTTATTATGACAAATAGTCAAGGACGTATAAATAGTGCACGCGGAAACTCTATAACTCAAACAACAATTTGCAATAATTAGTGAAATTATATCCAAACAAAGTAATTACTTTTAATAATAGAATTTCAGATTAAACTTAATTAATATTTCATTTATATTCATTAAAAAATATCATATGATCTTTTTAGAAACAATCTGCTACCAAAATGAAAGATCAGTCACACCCTGGAGATATATTATAGCAACTTCATATGACTATAACAAAGAAGAAAGTTCAGTCACAAGCTGTATAGATATCGAACAACTTCATGTGATTATAAAAAAAAAGAAAGATCAGTCACACACTGAAGAAATGTTTTAGGAGCTGCATACGACAATAACAAAGAAGAAATTTGAATCACTTGACTATAACAGAAAAGAAATTTGAGTCGCAAGGTGTATAGATATTGAAAAACTTCATATTATGCTGTTCAAAAGTCAAATGTCTAACAGTTCATGCCATTTAGTCATATCATTAATCTATAACAGAAACCAGAAGTTTGCCACGTACCGGAGAGATTCATTAACACATTCATATGACATTGTTTGAAAAAAAATCAACAAATAAGGGGGTCAATCAATGCAGATATTTCAACAACTCCTTATAACCTTTTCTAAAACAATATACATTAAAAATACAGCTGCATGACAGACTGAACTTTAACTATACTTTAGAGGGCCAGGTTAGTTCAGAGGTTAAAGTACTATACTCTGGGCTGGTAGTCCAGGGTTCGATACCCACCTGGTCCTCGATTTATTCACGCCAAAGGTGAATAAATCAGTGTAGTTTGTCCCTCGGAGAGGACGTTAAGCCGTCGGTCCCGAGCCTGTACGATGTCAGGTACTCGTTAAAAATCCCTACTCGAAATACATTTGAATTAGGCAAAATTTAGGACTAACAATATAGTATCTGTAGAATCACCGATCAAACAAAAAGCCGGTAAACGGCTGTCGTTATCAACCGCTAGTGGATCGGTTTAAACAATAAAAAACTATAACTTTAACAGCTTTTATGACGTCATTTGATACTTCTTTAAAAAAAAGGTGAATCAAATACTAAACAGAGCTATCTAACAATCAATAACTGTCTGAATTTTACAATTGAATAAAGTTTCTTTCATTGAATTTTCTTCAAATTTGAATGATAATCAAAGAATATTTAAATTTAGAGTAAGATTTTACAGCACATCACCATTTTAGTAAAAAATGTAGAAGTTTTTCATTCAAAAATAAAATGTTAAAACCAAAGTGATTTGTATTAAGGATATAGTGTCTTACTCAAAAGTATCCTGTTTGTAGAAGAGATTTAAAAAAACATGAGGTACCAGGTGTGACCGACTTAGCACCCGGACTGTCACGCAGGAGCATACATATTCATGGAGTCAAAGGCACCGCCATAAATAACAATGGAGAAACAATGGAAGAAAGAGGGGGGGGGGGGAGGCGTTCAAACACACTGAGAAATATCAAGTCAGTTTAGACAACAAAAATTAATCCCTACCTGTCCACAGGTCAAACATGCAAGCAATATGTCTCCAAAGATTATTAATATGGGGAAGAAAGACATCAAACAAATCGACACAAGCAATAACAAATACCTGTTAACTTCTCCTAACGACGACTGTGTCACCATATATAAGTGAGTTGTTTCTGTGTGTTTTTCTCTGAGTTTGATGTGTTGTTCCCGTGTACAGGTTTCATTTTTGCACTATATGTATATTTAAAATATATAAAAGGAATTCACAAAACTAAGACACATGGAACATAGAAAAAAAAACACGTATTCAAGTAGGCGAGCCTACGGGTGCTAGCCAGAGAAATTCAGCTCTTGATTCGTTTAATGCTCTACAACAGTGATAGCGGAAAATAGCGGGAGAGACGCTATTTTTGTGATAAGTGATACGTCAGTGTATGAATTAACTTTGAAAGAACACGAAGAACTAATTTCGCTGTATAAAAACATTTTATTTACTTTATATTCCATTAAAAATTATTATCGTCTGCTATGTTTACAAAATATATCATATTATACGTGTAACAGTACAGTTTCTTTTTATTGTTTAAACCGATCCCCAAGCGTATAATAACGTCAGCCATTTACCGGCTTTTTGTTTGATCGGTGATTCTACATTGGCAGTCCTAAATTTTACCTAACTCAACTGCATTCGAGTAGCGATCTTTAACGAGTACTTGACATTGTACAGGCTCGGGACTGACAGCTTAACGTTCTCTCTGAGGGACGACGTACTCAGATTTATTCACCTCCCGCGTGAATAAATCGAGAGCCATGTGGAGATCGAACCCCGAACTACCAGCCCAGAGAAGAGTATGTTAACGACTGAGCTAACCTGGCCTCCACGTGTAACAGTTAATTAACTGTTGTTTTTTATTTATCTAATCGTTAGGGTGCCACCAAGTTTATAAATTATTAAAAGTGTGCCGTGATTGAAAAAAATTTTGAGAATCATTGCCCTAGAACATCGAAGGCGGTCTTTTCAGTCCGCTTGTCAATTATTGAAAAACCATGACTCAAATCTCTTACCACACCAACAATAGATAGACCATAATCTTTTCATACTATCTTTAACAGTAAACAAATATTTATATTTTCTAGTTTTTTTTTTTTCCTGAAGAGTCTAACAAAAAAGTAAAAGAAATATAAATATCAATATATTTTAAAAATGGATGGCATTAATGGAAATCTGTAAATAGATATTTGATACACTTTCAAATATTATGTTTCAGATTACAATCTAAATTAAGAACTGTAGGTTCATTAATAATAATTGTTTAATATGAACCTTTTCTAAGTTTACACATTATATTTACTTTTTTTAATCATAACATTCTATCTATGTTTAATTATGTTTTGTTCTCGCGTGGCGACTCTGGTGGGCAGCTAGTTTTTTTTTAAAATAGAGAAAAAGAAATTCATTCTTAGTTATTATATAATGAAACACATAAGGAATTAGTTTTTACGAGCAGGGAGGGAATAATGACTCACAAAGGACAAAAATATAAAGCAACTACCAAGTGTGGTGGATAGGAAGTTGGTTTTATGGCATAACGCGAAGCAGAGCTTTGGTTTTTACTGACTAAGGGGTTAAAGGCGGTTGACTTTGCTACGGTAGTATTGCAGGTAGCTTAATGTGAGAAGAAAGCCCCCGTGTTTCAACACTATTGCATGATCCTGACAACTCTGATGCCAGTGTCACCTTTCTCGGATGAGATTTTCCATTTTTCCTCTATATGAACGGTATTGCATAAGACTATCTTTCCTTAAATTAGCTTGTCCTCTGTAGCCATATTGAAATATCTAAAAAAAAAAAACACTGGTTAAGTAATTCCATCCATCCTAGAAGGTAACTTGAATTAAAAGAGGTGATAGTTTTAATTTTTTTTTTTTAAATAAAACCTAATAATCAATTATCAAACCACAATAAGAAATGGGAAAACAAGACTAAGATCTTTCAACCGTAACAAGCGGTCTTCGTCAGAGTCAAAAACCCAACTGTTTTATTTTATCGATGTTTTCATTTTATCGATGAAAACCTAATAAACAAATAAATGAAATTTGATCATACGTTGTTTTTAGTTGTGACCTGTTTTTTCAAAACTACAATTACCTATACACTCAAGTCTGCCTTTATTTATTTATTTTAGATTCATTTCTGATTTCTTTAAAATCATGTTTATCATATTCCATAGAATAATTTGCACCATCCCAAGCAGATATTTTCATTTTTGACTTAATTACTTCATTACCTGTATATCTTGTATGAAAAGAATTAAAAAAACAACAACTCTAGTACAATTTTCTGTCATTAACTTGTCATTGAATTCCGTTGCTGCTTTTATATATATATTCACAACAAGAACACGCAAAATGAAACAGAAACTCACTACTATATTTCGAAGGCTTCGTCATCAGGAGGATAGTAGTGAGTTCTGTTTCATTTCAGTGTGTTCTTTTTGTGAATTTTGTTTATTTAGTTCGTGGAACTGTTTTCATTTAATTGGTTATATATATACACTTTAACATATAGTAAAGAGCAGAGAAAGTCAATACAAAACTCACTTCGATATTTCGACATCCATCGTCATAAGGAAGAAGTACGAAGTATTGGCGTTGAAAAGCAAACTGCAACTCATATATATGTATAATATATATGCAATGCATATATTGCTGTTAAATACAAATAAATAATGTGAATATATATTAATATAATCTTTACTTATCTTGATCACATATATTTAACACTATTTTTCTTTTTTATTGAGGTTTGGTTTAGCTTCAAACAATATATAACCTTATGTATATTAATTAAATCATTTATAACATTTTTGCATGTTACTCTATTGATGTAGTCCTGAAGATGTCTACAAATATAATAGACGAAACGTCGGCTTAGAGGTTTTGTATTGTTAGAAGTTAAACCAAAACTCGATGAAAAAGAAAAACAGTATATTAATATAAACAGCAACGTATTTCAATGACATAGTTAATGATAGAACACTGTACTGGAGTGTTGTTTATAAACTAAATTCATAAAAGAAAACACAAACAGGATATCAGAAAGGCTCACTGCTATATTTCGACTGAGTCATCATCAAAAATGTCCCAGACGAAATCGAATAGTGAGTTCTTGTGATCTCTTTTATGTGTTTATTTCGGTAAAATTAGTTCGTCTAACCGTTTTACTTCGTTGCTTAAATAATTTCCCATAATAGTAATTAAAATTATTATTATTAATTAAAGGTTTTTGTCTTCATTAGTTTATTGGACCGCATTCCTTTTGTACTCTTTATTATATATATATATATATATTATAATATGTTATATATATATATATATATATATATATATATATATATATATATATAACGATTGCAAGAAAAGAACACGTAGAAACAACACACAACTCTTCTCAATAATATAACTCTTCTCGTCGGATTTATTAGGTCAAATGAAGCAGAATGAAACAAGGAAATTAGACAATGTTTAATGTATTTGATTATAAGTGACAATTTATATGCCCTTTTAACATTTTTTAAAATTAATATGCCGAGTTAGTTTTAATAGAATTGTTACGTAACATATAATAATAGTGGGGACAATTCCAGTAATGGAAAGCTGTTTTATTTTGGCAACACTGCGAAGGTATATTGGCAGGGATGTAGTTTTGAAACTGAGTGGTTGTTAGAGCAAGAGGTGAACGGTCAGTGTATGAGAACATAACACAAGATAATGGATATTTGTCTTAGACAGTGGTCGGTAAACAGAAGCAAACCCATTACAGGCCCAACTCAATATCCCACCTCAACAAAGGTCGACACATACCTACTTAAAATATATCGCTCAAAACTCATTTTCCGCCGTCAGTAAACGAGTTTCAGTTTACCAGTTACATTCCCACTTATCCAACTGAAGCCCTCACAACCCCTTCAGCAGTCCAAATGTCACAACGCAATGTTTTTATCACAGTGATGGCAAACCTTTTGAGTTCGCTGTGTCCAAATTTTGAAAAATCGTGACATAATTGTCGTGGCGTGTCAGACATCGAAAAAGTAAAGAGTAAAAAGAAAAATATAAATATTTATAATTTTTGTGAATTAATTATTTTGTTTAATGACATTTAACATACAAAAACAAAATTATGAAAACAAAATTTAAATTTTAGTATTTAGAATTTAACATGTTTTTAGAATTTAGAATTTCATATTAATATCAATATTAAAACATTATATTTAAATGTTAAATTATTTTTTGAGACATAATTTTCGTGGCGTGTCAGACATCGAAAAATATAAATATTTATAATTTTTGTGAATTAATTATTTGTTTAATGTCATTTAAAAAACAAATACAAAAATTATGAAACTAAATTTAGCATTTAAAATTTAGCATGTTTTTAGAATTTTCCATTTTTATATTAATAACAATATTACAATAATATGTTTAAATGTTTGTAATATGTTTATTTCTTACGCAATATTATTTACGTGCGGTTTCAGAAATAAAGTTTATTCAATACTAAGTATTAATTGTTATTACAGAAATAATAATACTGTTATTAATAACTAATTTTGACTATTATGAGAGACAAATATTAAAATTATGATTTTTTTATCTTTGAAGATGCGTGTCACTATAAATGAGGTTGCGTGTCAAAACTGACACGCGTGTCATAGGTTCGCCATGACTGGTTTATCAGTTCTGTTAGCTCTAACGGACTCTTCAATGCAAGTACAGATTTGATTCATTCATTCATTAATAAATTAATCTTAAAAAAGTTTTAAGGTCTCTCGACGAAGATAGCTATAAAAAAAAAAACATTGACAACCAACCTACACGAATAGTTAGAACATAGAACATTGTCTCTTTGACAGATGTTCTTGGGATACCATCTTTTACCTCTCTGTGCTACCAATAAATTTCTAATTTATTTTGAACTTTTTTAGTCCCATATTAATTTTTTTTCATCATTCATCATCACATACTCGTATCTAGGTATGAGCTATTTACCTCTACCTTATTTCTAAACTTTGTATATATATGTAATGAAAGATTAATAATATTGGATATAAATATGAAATAAACTTTGCAATATAATACTAACGATATAATTTATGGGATGATTAAGCATAATTTAAACTACTTTGAGTTTAATGTGCATAAGAAATAACATAATCCCAGACAAATTCGGAAAATTATGAACTAAACAATATATTTAAAGTTTCACAAGGTACATACTTTAACTATATTATCATTACTCTAAGAATATGGATTCTCAACCAAAATATATTTAAGATTTTTTATATGGGTCTCACATTATTGTCAATTTTCATATACCACGGCTCAGTATATGTTTTAATACATCTCTAGGGATAAGGTATACATCCTTAAAAAAACACACATTGTTATGTAGACGAAAAAACGTTGGCACTTGGTTTGAATATGAAAATTATTTGACAAAAAATCTAAGAACCCGTTATAACTTAATATTTATTATAATTTAAAATTGCTAAAAAATTTTATTAAGTCGTCAATAAGCCAAATAATTCAATTTTAAAGAATAAATTAAAATTGAGCATCCAATGTAATTGTATATAAGATATACTGTAATACTTTTTGAAATTATAAACTTTTCTTTCCCTACAAAATTAAAAAAGTAAAGTGATGTTTACTTTTGAATTTGCGATTACCTACACAAAGATGAATATTTCGAATCAAGGAAAAATGTAAATAAATAAACATTTTCAAGTCCATAAATATTTAAAAGCAAAATACAGCTAAAAATATATTTATTTCTAAAAGAGTATATGCAATTAAGTTAGATTGATATCAAATATTTCGCGTTCCTATTTCGCTACAAAAAAGATTTAATATTATATATTTATCTGAAATTAAGGACTCATTCACTTAAATTGATACTTAAGGTATCAAGGTATGATGAATTGAAGATATGAAATACAGAATAAATGAATTCTTTCAAAGCACAAATTTATACGAACTGATACTTAATCGCAAAACTATAAAAAATAACATATCTTCATAATGAAATGCAGATCTTATGGATCAATTTTCATTTCATGTATTTCTAAATAATATATATATTTAGGTGAATTTCATATTTAAAATAGGTGGTTCTGGTAATAACTTGAAAAATATGAATTTAATTTGTGCAAAGATGGATTTGATTTGCAAGAGAGTAAAGTAGTTTTTGTTTTTGACTTTCAAAAAGGTAAATCCTTTTCTAAACTAGGATGACTAACTTCAAAAAAATTAGCTGAAGTTTGGAATTTGAGTTTACATAAAGCTAACATAAAGATGAATTTTGCAAATCACGGTAATACAAATGATTGATTACCTTGAAAGCCAAACACATTGAAATCTAGAGATACATGTATCAAATCAATTATACATTCATAATTTAACAGTATTGAGATATCATGACATCAGATTACGTTATGTGCCATAACTACTGACAATTCCCGACTTCATTCGTTTTAAGTTTTTTCCATGATACGTTCAAAATGTTAATATAAAAAACCAAAAAAAAAATTTTAATTTCAAAATTATAAAAGAAAGTTTTGTGTGCGTGAATATGAATTTGATTCGAGTACCACTGCCAAACGTAACAAAGTTGTATAAAAGTCGTCTGAAAGAAATTAAAAATACATGTATTTTGCTTAAAGTAACTTACGTATTTAAAATTACATTTATGTTATTATTCAGTAATGTTGTGTTTATACTATATGATTTAGGGGTGTTTTATAACATACAGTAATTGAATTAATGGATATATAGTACAACATGACGGTATACATTTTTAGACTAGTAACAACTTACGTTCGGCCATTCGGCGTAACTAAACGTATGTCGATAATTGTGTGTATTTCACAAAGAAACAAGGTATGTTATTAGCATACCTAGACATGAATTAATAAAATCGTCAACTCAATTTAGTACTTACAGATCATAATTGTTCTAAAAAAAAAATTCTCAAAAGTAAACACTGCACTGCTTATCTATCATAAGATTTCTTTATTGCTTTTGATATGAAGATGAACATATTCCTTAAGGTTGTGAAGATGTTTTCACCAATGCCACGATGAAGCAATTCACATCGAAAGAAGATTTGAATAAGACTGAATCCAGTAATGTAACAAGACCTCAGGAGTTTCATATTTCTTTTATCTAACCTTCATTACTGCTCACTAGTGCTACCTTTCGGTCATTGACAAAATCTAATAATAAAAGTGTATCTTTTTACAAGTAGAGTGCATTCATTTAAAAAAGTTAGTATATATTCTTTTAACTACAAACTACACCTAATGTATAGATGTTTTCACGTAAAGTAAGATGCAAGGATTTTGAAAACTTTGAATAAAATTATAATAATATTATATTATCATAAACAGTACTGTAAACTTTTAATTTGAATAATATAAATAGATAGTCATGTCACACATTGTTAGTACACTCGACTGAACTAGTACTCTATCCACACCAGCAGGCCACCTTTCGATTCTTGTCACAATTTTTGGCCAGGCCTTAGGACTTAAGACTTACTGTCCAGAGGCCTCTGTAATCTTAATACTAATATTTATAATTTCTTCCATATAAATTCGGTGAGTCAAGTGTATATTAGAAAAATTTAAGAATGATCTAGACCTGAAGTCCAGTCTTTTCAATGTGACTGTAAGGCTGTAATAAATTAATTTTATTTAAGAACATTACTTCGTAATTCGTTTAGAGTAGTTTATCCCCGCTGGGTGCACTGAAAGGCCCTATCATACACCGGTTTAGCAATTTGGCAATGTTTCATTACAATATATGTCTTGCCATTTGAAAAAGATCTGCCTGGGAAGCAGGGAAACCACTAATATATACATGTTCGATATATTTTATAAATTCATCTATTTCTGTTAACAGTATTCACTAAAACCGTTCAGTTATGAATTTCATAGTAGACATTCAATAATTCATTTATAATGAAATATTATATTCATTATTATAATTTTCCCACCATGGCCACATTAAAACAAAACAAAATCTCAATTTATTGTCAGAGAGATTGATATTATATTCAATTATAGTGAAGTTTAGATAGGCTACTCAAGATTTTTTATTGCTTAGAATGAAAGATGAAAATTGGCCCATGAGGTTTAGACCTCGTAGCATACCTAAAGAGGTCTATTTTATTTATGTTGAGATGGATATATTTATGTCATATGAATGACAAGATGAAAGGGTCCACGTTGAATGTGACTAATAATCATCGATTTGTCATTGATTCAAGTTTTATCCAATTATAGTAACTCTCTTTTTTTAAAAAATATCATTCTAGACTTTGTCAAAACTTCAATGGGCTACAGTCAGTATAAAATAGATTAATTAGAAGATGCAATAAAGATTTCACGAGTTCGGAGCACGTTCCATCAGTGGAACTTGTTTTATTTACTAACCAGTTCCACTTGCTTTAATTATAAAAGAGAATTGACAAGTATTTAGGTCTTGCAAAGTTTAGTTGTGTTAAAAATGATTTTTTTTACTTTACTATAAGTAAAGTATAGTGATCGTGAAAAAATTCGATCTCGAGATTTTGACGGAATTACATGTTTTGAGGTCTCAGAAGTCGTTTTATGAGGTTTTTACGATGATGTCTGTGTGTGTGTGGGTGGGTGGGTGAGTGTGTTAGCATTGCTTGTTACCACGCTACGGTCCAGAATCTTTGATGGATCAAGTTGATATTTTACACAAAAATGGGCCCCATAGGGAAGAAGATCCCTATTGTTTGCGAAGAATTATGCATGATGGGAAAGTCACTTTTTTTGCCAAAAACCGTTTTTTTTATTTTGAAAGCAATAATGTTTCAAAATTTTGATAATATATTCACAAAAAATGAGTACTCAGGCAAGAATCATTCATTAATAACAAGTTCTTCCTCATAACATTTTAAATAATAATTTTCCTTAAATTATATCATGTCAGAAAATTTTTTTTTTATATATTTACCAATAGTATGGTATGGTCTCCACATATAAAAATTTAATCGTATAAACAACGCGTTTCGAACACGTAGTGTTCTTCAGGCATTAACTACGGGTGAGTGTCGATTGCATTGTTTGCAAGAAACCTACGTGTTTGAAACGCGTTGTTTATACAATCAAATTTTTATATGTGGAGACCATTTCATTAGTTCTTTACCATACAATGAGTAAATACCACTAATAACTGATTGCACTACGTTAAAATTTACCAATAATTATAAATAAAAAAAAATAATTCCTTCAAAATATGTATTTATACATTTTAAAGTATATCTTTCGGTATCTTAAACTGAGAGATTTTAGAGAATAAAAAAAAAATGTTGAAAGCAATCTGTCTAGAGTAAAGAGAAACTTACCCTCGTACATCTGAGCATACTGGGGAAATCCAGCCGCCCTTAACCAGGCGCATGCCTCTCCAGCTTCGAGTTCTGAAACAACAAGAACATCATTGTTATTGTCAAATATATATATATACACTTTTTCGTATACAAATTAGTGTATTTGGTATATATATATATATATATATATATATATATAAACACTATTTTTCTTTTTTATCGAGGTTTAGTCTAGCTTCAATAATTCAACACCTTTAAGCCGACGTTTCGTCTATATTTGTAGATATCTTCAGGGCTAAATCAATACAGACTTTCTACAAATATAGACGAAACGCAGGCTTAAAGGTGTTGAATTATTGAAGCTAGACCAAACCTCGATAAAAAAGAAAAACAGTGTTCGCAAATCAGCTCAAAAACGAAGAAAAGCAACACACAGAGAAAGAGACACTTACAAATTCAAATTTTCGGATGATCCGTCTTCAGGAGAAAATAGAAAGGGCAACCAAGAACGCCGGAAACACAACGGCAAGAAAAGCACTTTCTATTTTCTCCTGAAGAAGGATCATCCGAAAATTTGAGTTTGTCAGTGTGTCTCTTTCTCTGTGTGTTGCTTTTCTTCGTTTTTGAGCTATATATATATATTAATATATATATTATATATATATATTATATATATATATATGAAAATATTATATAAAAATATATATATAAATAATATATATATAAAATATATAATATATATATATATCAATAATCAAACCACAATACGAAATGGGAAAAAAAGACTAAGATCTTTCAACCGTAACAAGCGGTCTCCGCCAATAGTTGGGTTTTTGACTCAGATGAAGACCGCTTGTTACTGTTGAAAGATCATAGTCTTTTTTTTTCATTTCATATTGTGGTTTGATCACCGCACACACACACCCATATATATATATATATATATGGTTTTCACTGAAATATATTTAAACATAGTTGGTTTGGGTGACTTTCTTCACTGAAAAGTTTTCTGAAAACTATTTTAAAGTATTATTTATCGTTTTACATATGAATTGTGAATCACCTTAAGAACACGTATTAGTTGGTGTGATATCTCAGAAAATAATATGGTCAAGATGGCGTATAGTGTTAGTATGTTTGTTAAACATTTACTCAAATAAATAGTTCAATTTAGTTTAACTGGATCATTAAATAGAACTTTTAGAAGTTAATAAGGAACTCCTGTCTTGTTTAGGGTCAGTTTCCTTTTTTTTTATATCCCTGCATATGATATTTGGTAAAGTGACATGCTAAACTATGATGCTAGTAGAATTAAATTACTGCCACCCTGCTCCCTTTCTTGCTACTGGCGAGCACATAATGTTCCTTGATTTATTCCAGAGGGGAGGATAACACAGCCTGAGGTCAATGCAGTATAATTCGTTACAATCTGTCGCTCCAAGTCCAGGGTTTTGTTTTGTTTTTTTACTGAAAGGGTCCTTTCATTTTATTTGATTATTAATTTATTTAATTTTTTTCTACAACACTTACTGTTTTATTACGATATTATTATTCAAATTCCAGCTTTGGCATTTCTTCACGTCATTAATTTGAGGGTAGCGTTTTGATGTTCCTTTATGGTTTGAGGCAGAAACATGAACCTGTTAAACAAGTTTTTTCTGGAAATTAAATGACAAAGGAATGAGTTCTTTGGTCAAGCCCAAGTGTAAGCTCGCATGCCTTATAGCCAGGGCTCCTTGGTACGTCCGTAATGTTGATATTCACCATGATTTGAAAATAGAATCCATAGATAGTTACATCACTCGAATTACTACCAATGAAGACAACAAACTACCTACTCATCCAAAGCTCCTTGTACAAACTCTAAATTCTGCCACCAACCTTCCTGAACCTCACTGAACAATTACTTCATCTACTGACTATCTGACTACTTTTCCAACTGATGACTAAAAACTTTGGAAACCATGAACTCAACAAGACCACATGACCGCGAATACGACATCATTACTGTACAGACGAACTTAATATCTGACATGAATTACTGACATTCCAAGTTATAGCAGCACAGTAAGCAAGCAGTAGAAGGCCTCTGGTCTGGAACTGCTAGTTACGACGTGCACTATAGTGCGCGGATATATTCGTTGGTCGTAAGCTCGCATACTGCTAAGACAGCCGCAGCCAATTCTTGCAGACTGTATCTTCGCTCCCCATTGTAGTGGAGTCTTGATAGTAACTGTAATGATAGCTTCATTCACTGTTAGGCTCCAGAAAGTATCATTTGTAATAATGTATAAATACACAAAATAATGAATATATATGATTTAATGTTGTGAAAAGGAGATCAGGCTAGCTCAGTGGTTACGTACTCGCCTCTGATCTGATAGGACCGGGGTTCGATCCCCACCTGTTCCTCGATTTATTCATGCGGGAGGTGAATAAATCTGAGCACGTCGTCCCTCGGAGAAGGACATTAAACTGTCGGTCCCGAGTCTGTACGATGGCAGATACTCGTTAAAGATCCCTACTCTAAATACACTTGAGTTAGGCAAAATTTAGGACTCCCCACTGTAGAATCAATCTTCATTGTGTGGTATCACAAAGGGCCAATGCTCGGCCTAAGTGTGTTCCTTGTGGAACTGCCACTGCAATCTAACGTAACCTAATGTTGTGAAAACGATGAGGAGCAGATAGGAATAATCAGGCTTGTCCATGGGACATATTTTTCTGTCCCATCCCACAGGATTACCATCATAATATTAATATGGACTACAGTTCAAATAAAATTATGAAATTTATGAAAGTTTAGCTTTAATGTCTGCTAAATAGGATTACATATACAAGACATGCAAAACGATAAAATTTATACCTTTATGACAATTCAGTATCATTCTGACACTCTCATTTTATTAGAACATTTCTGAGTCACTCTTCTATTCAGCACATTATCTATTTCCCGCTGATCGACTGCTGCTACTAATTCAGTTAATTCAGGTACTCCCTGAACCATCCTTTGAAGCCTCTAAAGCTGAAACAACGACCATTCCAACAGAGAAAAAACCCTGACCTTACTGAATACTGTACTGTATTGTAAATAAAAATTAAAAACAAAAAGAAGAAAATAATAGAAAAAAAATTACGTCTTTACCGACCATAAGAGAGAAAGTGAGAGAGAATTATACCCTTAATGTATTATACGGTAAATAATGCAAGTAAATAAAATAAAAAAAAATCCTAACTATCGTTTATTTTAATTTATAGATGAAAAGGCCTATTTTTTGATATTTTTATTATTCTCTTGTTACAATTGATTGTGTTTTAATATTTTTCATTAATTTTTAGTCTTTACTGAATATTTTTTAATAGATTTTATTAGCTTTTAATTAATACTGTAGAATATATTTTGAACCAGCAAGTCACTGGTTCTTTGATATCTTTCTCGATCATACAAGAAGAATCCTGTATATTTTCTTCCCTAATACTAACTACTATACTTTTTCATCACGAGTTGTATTTTTTTTAACTTTTTACTGCAATTACAGTCGAATATTTTTTTATATTTTTTAATTTTTAATTAAATATTTCCGGACTCCTGCGAAACATTGAACCAGCGAAAACTGAACCGCGAACTAGCGAGGGTTTACTGTAATTCAAAGTAAGTTAATAAAAGTAACAGAAGTAACAGAACAACAACAGAAGATACAAAGTAACAGAAATAAAAGAGAAGGAAAACACTTTCAGGCTCTAATTTCTGATTTCAACAATCTTTAGGAGCGCAGAGAAGGAGAAGATCATTGTAGGAGAAGACTGCACCAATGTCCATGTATAGATGGATATGTCTTCATACAGACATTCTTGCTTTAGCACACTTCCAAGCTTAGTGTGTCACCTGAAAGTGTGGCAAACTTTGATTTCACACCCGCTTTATCTATGATGAACCACATAACTAGTTTCATTCTACATGGGGAGTTTAAAATTTTGATTAGTGTTTTTTTGACTTTCAAAAGCTGAACAGAATTCTGACAAAAGTTGGTTACAAGGTTTCTTTTTTGATTCCATACTTGAAAATTTCTACAAGATCATTGGTC
The DNA here is from genome assembly GCA_026182355.1 of Hermatobates lingyangjiaoensis. Classification (NCBI taxonomy): domain Eukaryota; kingdom Metazoa; phylum Arthropoda; class Insecta; order Hemiptera; family Hermatobatidae; genus Hermatobates; species Hermatobates lingyangjiaoensis. Next base: position 178,308 of record JAPFBL010000155.1, read on the forward strand.
AGATTGAAGGCCTGACACATCTGTCAGTCAATAGCAAGACTCCAAACATTTCCTTAAATATCAGCAGACATTCAATTAATAATTACGTAAAGTCTTCTCACATTTCTCATTTACATTGATCACATAAGAAATATCTTCAGAAAATATTTCGTCATTAAGAAAACATAAATAAAACAACTGATTGCATCAAATTAACAAATTGTTAATCCTAAAGTGATAAATAAATTTTAACTTATCATTTCAAAAACCATTAGAATAACTATAAAACAGTTAGAAGTTTTAATTAGAAATATTATTGTCCCCACCTATAACGGGAAAAGTTATTCGTTTTTCAAATCACTGGAACATATTTATGAAAACAAGTTTTAACTTTATTTTAGATTGAAAGCTCAGCAAATGGTTAAATAGGATTGCACTATATATTTTATTTTCTATCCACACTCTTTAATGAGAATTAAATTAACAAATTAACAAAAATAAATACATAAAAAACAATTTAAAAATCTCAGAACACAACTTCATGGTTTAGGATGTAAACAGGCTCCTCTGAGTCATATATGGGTTCTTTCAGAAGTTCTTAAAGTGACAAATCTATTTTGAGAGACTAGTAATGGCAAAAAATTCAATCACTGTTTAAATGACATAAAGAACCTTCCAAAAAACAAGTACTGGGTTTAGACCAATGGCAGCCTGGCTTACATTTATTTAAAGTTCAAAATGACGAAGACATTAATCTTTAGGCGCCACGAGTGATTTACATTCATATATGTTTTTTCAGCAATGAATCATCAAAACAAACACAGATACAGACGGGAAATACTCTTAAATAACAAACGTAAAGCCAATATAGTTGTCGTTTTTCAATTCATCAATATATAACCTGATGTTATTGTTTGTTTTTTTTTTTTAACAATAGTATCATGAAGAGAATTATTCTTTTCAAGCAATATTTTATCCTGATTGATATTATATATATATATTATATTATGTATTACATAAATTCGTCCCGTCTATAAATCGTGTCTGTAATCCAACTCTTTCATACATAGTGGACATTCGAGTAGGAGTCGTACAACAAGAGGAGTCGTCAAGAAGGACAACTACAACAACAATTTACGAGGTAATATTTATGTAATAATATGATGTTCTATAACCTCTGTGGAAATAACGATATGCATGTATAAAATAATATCAATCTTCAAACCACAAATATAAATTACAAGAAAAAAAAGGCTCAAATCTTTCAACCGTAACAAGCGGTCTTCGTCAGAGTAAAAAAAATTTTTTTTTGACTCTGACGAAAAAAAAAAATTTTTTTTTACTCTGACGAAAAAAAAAATTTTTTTTTCTCTGCAACTTGTTACAGTTGAAAGATCTATCCCCCCCCCCCCCCAATTTCTTATTGAGGTTTGAACATTGATTGTTGTTTCACGAGTTCATTGTCAAATATTGTTATCAATGAAATAAATATGTAAAGCTATAATATTGTTACCTGATATACTACAACAGGAATGGAGGCAATATATGCGAGCAGGTGACATGGATATGACATCGCTGTAATTAGTTTTATGATAGTCCTGAAATAGAACCTGTTGGAGGGATTTGGAATTGGATTATGGTTAACTGGGTGGCAGAACGAAAACTGGATCGATAGAAATATTCTAAGAGGAAATTGCTGGAGACAGCAGGGAGGTGTTAAGATTCGTCCGTATTGTTTAGTTAAGGATGTCAATGAGCTTACTATCGAATTTTCAAATCACGATATACCTTATTCAAACTCAAATAAAATTATTTATTATATGAATTATAATATAAATTTATTATATATTCTATGATAGTGGCAAAAACTAATAACCAATCGAAACAAAATCAAAGTAAGGACACTTTTTGAATTTCACGCGTTCTAAATACTCTTAACTTTAAAAATTTTGTTATATATATATATATATATATATATATATATCAAACCACAATATGAAATGGAAAAAAAGACTACGATTTTTCGTACGTAGTTTCGTAGAGAGAAACTCAAAAAGGTAACCAAGCATGAAATAGGCATAAAATTTTTAGAAACATGTTTGCAAAAAGGATTGCTACCAACCTTCACTAATATATATAAATATATATATAATTGATCTAAGTTCGATTAATCATAGAAGTGATATTACTAATTTAAGTAATATTTATTCTGGAGTGTTGTGCTGAGTTTTAGTGAAATTTGATTTATTTAGTTCCTTTGAGTGAACAGTGTTGAGGATATTTGTAATGTTATCTTATTAGTCTAGTCGAAGGTTTTGTCCGGTTAACATTGTTGTTCCTTTAAGTAATATAAATTTCATTTTCTTAGTTAAAAAAATCTTACTTCTGTAAGTAATATTGTTTTATGTATCTCTGAAATACTTCTGCTTGTAATATTCATAAGTTGTAACAATCCATTTTCATATTGTGTATATGTTTGATGTTCATATGTGATTTCTTATTATCCTTTGTTTGTAGGCCTATGAAAAAGGTTTTAAATAAAACTGAAACGTTGGCAACGAGAGTTTGATTTTTTTATCCTAGAAAATTGACCGAACCACGATTAGAGAACAGACCTATTCTATCAAACGGTCGATATATTATTGAATCTGAATGATATATATATAAACTAGAATTTAAAAAAGAACACATAGAAAGGAAACCACTGAACTCACTACTATATTTCGATGTCCTCGTCTTCAGGAAAAGAAGTGAATCGCTCCAAAGGCTGATAACGACTCAGTCGTTAACTCAGTCGTTATCAGCCTTTGGAGGGATTCACTTCTTTTCCTGAAGACGAGGACATCGAAATATAGTAGTGAGTTCAGTGGTTTCCTTTCTATGTGTTCTTTTTTAAATTCTAGTTTATTCAGTTCGAAGAATCGTTTCGTCTAATTGTATATATATATATATATATATATATATATATAATATATATATATATATATATATATATATATTATCTTTATTGCGTCTTTTTTTCTTAAAATCATGAGAAAACGATATAATTATGAATCCCAGATGGCCAATACTATAAATTATTCAAGTGAAACTACAAATCCTGCTGTGATTAATTTTTGCCATACATGTTCCCGATCAAGCTAACTTAATTAGCTACACGTGAAATGGTTTGCATCTGTTTGATGAGAAGCCTTGATTCTAAGGAAGGTGCTGAGAGTGTGATGGCAGCAAGGTGACGCCTTGACGCTGAGAGGCGAGGAGAGGTGGGGGAGCAGCAAATGACACTGGTCAAAGTGGGTTCGTGCAGCACTCATTTCCCGGGTCTGATTTACAGCCGGGTCTAAATTACCCCCAGCTAAGCGACTAGGGTGCCATTGAACTGATGGGTTGCGCCTTTGCCACGCAGTTCTCAAAAACCTCCCACACTTCCACACAGCTCAAAATTTCCCAACCATCAGGTATCCCTTAACAATGCCCCTTAATATGGTTAATGATATATATTTTCTAAAAAGCTTTCTGATTGCATCATTAACAACAATAAATTCCTCTCCATGAAACGACGTATATCGTTCCTTCAATAAAAATAAGTTTCAAAGAACAAAATTTCTAAAAAAATGACAAAGCATTTACTCATCCGTAAGCTTAATTGCTTGACATCTAGTAATAGATAAATTATAACAAACATATGTACCATATTGCCTTAACTGGAACTAGTTAATGTATTTTCATTACCGATGAATTAATCATTGATTCTTATTTCACGTGTTTATGTGAAATCTTGTATAAATTTATGTATATAAAAAGATTTAACATAAACACGTGAAATAACAATCAATGATCAAACCACAATATGAAAGGGGAAAGATCTTAGTCTTGTTTTCCCATTTCATATTGTGGTTTGATCATTGATATATATAAATATTGATAATACTATCGACCGTGGAATAGAAACAAAACTATACTTTATCGGGACTAGGTCAGTTCTTCAGGTTCAAATTGAACTCTCATTGCCAACGTTTCGGTCTTTATTTAAAACCTTTTTCATATGCAGAAGTATAAATTTTGAAACAGAAAAACTAAGTATTACATTACAAAGAAAAATAGTATGTGGATTTTAACAACAATTGTAGTCTGAATGAACAGGTGACAACTACTAATGACGAATTGTCACCTGTTTATTCAGACTACAGTTGTTGTTAAAATCTACATACTATTTTTCTTTATAATGTTATGTTTATAAGTTTTTCTGTTTCAAAATGTATACTTCTGCCTATGAAAAAGGTTTTAAATAAAGACCGAAACGTTGGCAATGAGAGTTTAATTTGAACCTGAAGAACTGACCGAGTCCCGATAAACTATAGTTTTGTATATATATATATATGATATGAATGATCATACCACAATACGAAATAAGAAAAAAAGCAAAGATCTTTCAACTGTAATAAACAGTCTTCGTCAGACTCGAAACCCAACTGAAACACTTGATACAGAAACATCATGGAGCGGGGAGAGTGGATTTTAAAAGGGTGTAAAGTACAGGAAAGGGCAATAGTCTAGAGAGGGATGTTTGGGGAAACAAAGGAGTACAGTAAGAAAGAGTAAAAAACTATCCGCTACTTTGTTAGTCTTTTTTTTCATTTGTTTTTGTGCTTTGATCATTGATTGTTATTTCACGTGTTTATTGTGAAATCAATTTATATAAAATACGAATGTATTCGTTAATAATCTATAAAAAATAATTTTTTGTTTTATGTATATAGTGAAAACATAAAAATATAAATTTAATTAAAAATTATGTGAAATATTTAACGGGTAAATCTTGTTAAAAAATAAAAAAAAGTGGAAATATTTTTCTGGTGATTTTGCCCTGGTTTGTATCGTTTGTACTCTATTCCTTTCCAATGCCTTTTTGAAAGGGTTAATTTTTTATTCTAATGCCAATTCAGGACAGGTTTTGTTTTTTGCCCGTAAATCGACTAAAAAAATTTTTTTTTATTCATAGCAATTTAGGATTCTACTGGGAACAAAATTGACTTCAATAAAACCAGAATATCTGTAAATTTTGTTAATAGTGAAACGAGTATGACATTCACAGAATCAAAATGACGATGAAGTTGTCATTAAAACATAATCAAGTTCTGCAATGAGAAATATTTTTGAATTAATAATTTAAAAAAATATTTTCTTTTCACATTTTGAAACTATATGCGAGAGAAATGCAGCCCTAAGAAAGATTAAAATTCAAGCTCATTGTTTATCTATCAAAAAAAGCTATAACATTGACATTTTTGTAAAAAAAAAAGAGCTAGTGTTGTTCTGAGTAAAGGAGGAAAAGCAACAGCATCGTAAACTGCAAGTCAGTGGAAAGGTGCTTCAGGAAACTGACGATGTATACGGATCATCGAGGGTGTGCTGACTGTCTTGGCTGGCTTCCACATGTTGTGTGATATCCCCAGCAAAGTCAACTGCCTGATGGCTTAGCTAATCAACATTGTCATTGACAAGTTCCCAAGAGATCCTGTTTTGGTATTATTTAAGCGCTCCCAGCTTATTCAGCCATATCGCTGAAAACAACAACAAAACAGGCTGATCCCTTTTTTACGTGAAAGCCCTTTCGCTGCATCTCGGGAGCTACAAGCTCTAGCCTAGGATAGAGGCAAACAGCCTAGGAGATACGCCAGAGGTGGAACACCTCTAACCTTTTTGGTATTATTTAGCGCTCTCAGCTTATCCAGCCATATCGCTGAAAACAACAACAAAACATACTGATATCTTTTTTACGTGAAAGCCCTTTCGCCACATCTCGGGAGCTACAAGCTCTAGCCTAGGATAAAGGCAAACAAAACCTCCGAGATACGCCCGAGGTGGACCACGCGGAGGCGAGCTTCCACGACCCTACATCACAAAAAAAATTAAAAACCTTATAACATTAATAAAAGCAAAGCAAAAAGTCCCTACAAAACAAAAAATGTTCTTCTTAATAAAATTTAAAAAGAAGCATATTTCTTGGTATTTTTAACTTCTAACACTTACTGGTATACCATAAACTGGAAAATAAACTATCGTTATTTTAGACATTCATGAAAAGGAAAACAAAAGAAAAACAAGAACATTAAAATTTCTCGTGCGTTCCCAAGAGATCCAGACAATTCAATTCTAAGAATGAAGCCCGTTCGAAACGCTGAGTTCAGAATTCTCTATGCTTTCCTATTCATTTTCTGTTATGCTTCGTATAATTTCTTCAATTTTTTTTATTTTAAAGGAATAACACATTTTTATTTTATGCATATAATTTTGAATAAATATAAGAGAGAAACTAAAACAAAAATTTAATTCCTATATAAAATTTCATTGTAGGGTAAAAAGCTAATGAAATGGTCTCCACATATAAAAATTTAATGGTATAAACAACGCGTTTCGAACACGTAGTGTTCTTCCTCCGGCATTAACTAAAAAATACAATGACACCAGAGAGTTATCTATAGTATACAGTTATTTGTGGAGACCATTTCATTAGCTTTTTACCCTACAATTAGTAAATACCACATAATAAGTGATTCCGCTACGTTAGAATTTAAAATTTCATATTGAGTTAGTTTATAAGTTGTTTCATTGTTTAATTCACAATTAGTAAAACAATAAATATTTAGTTTAAACATGAAAGAAAGTTATATATATATATATATATATATAAAAAAAGAAAATGAATTTCGGATCTAAAGGCTTGGAAAGTTGATATAGTTTCTGCTTGAAAAGGCAGGTATAATTGAGAATAGAGGGGTTGTGTGCATGGATCTAGGTCGACATATGAAACAGACTGCCCTTTGTAAAGCTTTGGGGTAGCAGGCAACATTCATTCCGGTTACCTTTATTAAATAAAACAACACAATCAAGTCATAGTTAATAACAAAATGTTCAATACTGTCTATATGCAACAACATTTACGTTTTTAGCGTATATATTTCAATGTAGACAGCCAAACTTTTTATCATAGAACAGCATGAAAATTGAAGCCTATGTCACTAAAAACTTGAAAAAGAAATGTTATTATATTAATCTTATATTTCATTGCATGGGAAGAAATTCTAATATTTATATAAAATAAATTATTAGGAAAAGGAGTACATGAGAAATAATTCGACTATTATTAATGCGCTTCGTATTCACGACAGAAAATAAACCACGAACATAAATATAGAGAAAAAATTAACTTTAAAAGCACATACTAAAACGGTAACTGATAGTTATAAACTATATAAAATAGAAAAAAAACTAAAAATAACAATAGAGTTATTTTTCTGGAAAATTTCCAGAAAAAGAGTTGAAGAAAGTAAAGTAAATTGACAAACACATATGCTTAAACTTAGATATATAACTTAGTACGAAAGAGTCAGGTTGATGAAAATCATATATATATATATAATTTAACACGTAGGAAAGAACACAGAAAGACACTACAGAACTCACTTCGATATTTCGACAGCCGTCATCATCGGGAAGAAGTGCGATGAAGAAGCGTTTGCTTCTCAACGCGAGTACTTCGCACTTCTTCCTGATGACGATGGATGTCAAAATATCGAAGTGACTCCTGTAGTATCTTTCTGTGTTCTTTCCTATGTGTTAAAGTTTTTATTGTCCACACGGACCTTTCATTTTATTCGAAGTATATATATATATATATATATATATATATATATGCATAGATAGGAGAATGAATACGTGGACATCTAAACATATCTTAGAAGTAGGAGATAGATTTTGAGCGAGAGAGAGAGAGAGAAAGAGAGAAGAGAGAGAGAGAGAGAGAGAGATCGTCGAGAGGGAGTACTACGAGATATCTCATTTAGTGAATGTATTATCTTTGTATTATATTTAACACACTGCGTTGCAAATTCTAACAAAAGAAACTGCGGCCAAAAAAAAAAAAAAAAAAAAAACAAAAAAGGGAAATAAAATCTAATCTTGGAAGTAGGGATTATGAAATTACAGCAAAATGTGTCGTAGATTATTTATAAACAACGACCGAAACGCCAAGCAGAACGTTGAACTCTTAAGAAAATACCACCAAGCCTTTATATGCTTTGGACCTGGTGCGAAGGCGGTGAAATTTAGCTGTCCCAAATCTTATCTAAATATAGGGAAAAGAAAAACACGTGAATATTTGGACCAGATGTCCGAACGTCAGGAAAAGTTGTTACCAACTGTTAAGAGTCACCTAAAGATTATTAAAAATGAAAATAAATAAAAATCTTTGAACAGTATAAGGTTTACGAGATATTGGAACAGATTTCAACATCGAATCAAACTTTTCAGTATTAAACTGATATTTATTTATCTGATTCTACCTTATAAAGCTGAATGTTATGCATTAAATAAGTATAATCAAAATCTGTTAAAAATTTGACAAAAGTTTAGTTACACAGTTCTATCGAACGTTCAAGGGTAGACTGCTTACCTTTGGTGTTGAATATTGGAAGAATGATTCTTGCAGCAACCCTAGATTTTTCATGTTCGAGAAAGTAAATTTTGGTACACTGTTGCTCGGAGGAGACAGTACGAGTATATGTTTCTTAACTGAATCATGACTGATATCGTTAAAGACTTCTATCTAATAAACTGGAGTAATAAAACAATAAGCTCTCCCGATAGAGAATAAAAAACGTAATGTGGTTCCAATAATAACAAAGCCATATTTTTTACACTCTAATATGCAAACTAATACAACGATATGCAAGCCTACCAGTGTGAGCATTAAAAACAAATATAGCACACGACTTATTTTCATGTTTTCACTCATGTGTAGTAGATTATAATATATCAACTGTTTGATGGAAGAGGTGCATTATTCTAATCAAGAATTGGTCAATTTTCAAGGTTCAAAAATCAAACTCTCGTTGCCGACGTTTCGAAACATTTAGAAACCTTTTTTCATACTCCTATGAGAGTTTCGAGTCTCTCATAAGCTTATGAGACTCACTCTGACTCTCTCTCTCTCTCTCTCTCTCTCTCTCTCTCTCTCTCTCTCTCTCTCTCTCTCTCTCTCTCTCTCTCTCTCTCTCTCTAGGTATATATACGACAATACAAACTAGGTATATATATACAAACAAGTAGAGAAGTTTATACAAATGAATAAAACCAAGGATACACAACAGACTTCCCAGCCCTGAGGAGGACATAAATATATGTCGAAATGTTGGTAAAGAAGCGTTTTTTATATCTAGACCAAAACCCTCAAAAAATTTCAAAACCTGTATATATGTATATATATATATATATATATATATATATATATATATATATATATATAATCAACATCTATCTCCTACTTCTAAGGTATGTTTAGATATTCATGTATTACTCACCTATCTATCATATATATTATATATATATATATATATAAAGATTTCACATAAACACCTGAAATAACAATCAAGTCAAAAAGTTGAGTTTTTTGACCGAATCAAATCAAATCCAATCAGTTGGGTTTTTGACTCTGACGAAGACCGCTTGTTACAGTTAAAAGATCTTAGTCTTGTTTTTCCATTTCATATTATGGTTTGATCATTGATATATATATTATCTTCAATCGAGAGTTTGATTTTTGAACCTTGAAAATTGACCGAATCCTGATTAAATAATACACCTATAAATATACAAATATTTATTTTATAATTGTGAATTATAAGATGACTGATTAGTTCATTCAGATAAAATAACAAGATTAAGTTTTTCTTTGAGATAAGGAAGAGGACAAAAATTTGTTTTTCAGATGATAATTAAATGCATTTGTGTTTACAAATAAACAAAAAAAATGTGAAGGATTAATAGGATGTTAGCTGAAGATTAATGGAAGGGTTATTAAAGTGTTTCTTTTTGAGATGGAGGTCTGAAAGAGTGTCTTTGAGGAGACTCGGTGACCGTGAATGGTGAAGAGGCTAGCTCTGATTCATGTCTGGGGTCCTTTGAACTTAGCTCCGCTGAACAGCAGACTAAGACGAAAAGCGGGGTGTGAACAGAACGCACGGCCAGTCAGTACTGTCATTGTTGGTGAATAGTCAAGCAAACAAACAAACTTCGCCCTTCAAGCAGATTGTCTTAAAAATCTTCTTGCATCGTTTCAGTAACTGTCTAGTCTTACATATATTGCAATATACTCTTACTATACACAGAGCAAGGACTGACTCATTTGTTTTGTAAAATAAGTTTCATTTCTCTTATTGATTTTCATAAGCCAGTAATCCATTGATGTGATCGACTTTAAGACAGTGGTTCTTAACCTTGTGGAGGTACCGAAACCCCACCAGTTTGATATGCGCATTCACTGAACCCTTCTTCTTTAGTAAAAAATAAAATATGATTTTTTTTTCAAATTCAAGTCATAGGTGTATGTTTTATTTTTACGAGTGCACGAAATGAACTGTGCATGAATAGAATCTTGTTCTAAGAAGAAAACCAACACAGTGTATGACTCACAACAAATTATATACCTGGAAATCAGTGTGACTTCTACTGTTGACCTCCTCGGTGGAGGCTCCACCGAACACCTGAGACCGACTCATCAAACCCCAAGGGTTCGATCGAACCACTGCTTTAAGAGATTATATGATTGGATAATCATAAGTGAAGATAATAAGTGAAGGTTAGGTTGCAGGGGCAGTCCCACAAGGGAACACACTTAAGCCGAGTATTGGTCCTTTGTGATACCACACAATGAAGATTGATTCTACACTGGGAGTCTTAAAATTTGCCTAACTCAAGTGTATTTAGAGTAGGTATCTTTAACGAGTACCTGACATCGTACAGGCTCGGGACCGACAGTCCTTCTCCGAGGGACGAGGTGCTCAGATTTATTCACCTCCCGCATGAATAAATCGAGGGCCAGGTGGGGATCGAACCCTGGTCCTATCAGTTCAGAGGCGAACACGTAACCACTAAGCCAACCTGATCCCTTAATAAGTGAAACTATGTTAAAAATGACGTCTCAAAATGTTTCACAACGATAAAATTAAGAACCTAACAAAATAGTAATAATATAGCAATAAGAGGAAAAAACAAACGCCTTTCAACTACTACATCTTCAATGCACTTGTCTAAGTAAATTTTCTCGTCAAGAAAGCGATAAAGGACATCGTACCTGGCCTCAGGTTGTGCTATATATTGAAACCGATTACCTTATTGAAGTACTGATATACTGTATACTGATATATTACTGTATATTGAAGATATAAAGTTTTCTCGAACTGATATACTAGATTGCATTTCTTCCAAGAAAACAAAACTTTTTACAAAAAGCCTATGAAAGTGTACTGTACTAAACACTGTTAGGAGTTCGTCGAATGGCGATAGTACCGCCTTCTCATCTAAGATTTCAATATTACAACAAACAAAAAATCGGTTGACATTTTAAATGAACCAAATAAACAAAACAACAGAATAAGAAGTAAAGTCAGTATTTATAATAGCATTGCATAATTAATAGATTGAATATTCAGATTTGATTTCATATACATCTTGAAGTGGATGCCTGTTTTTATCACCATGGTAAAATCATAAATATTATTTAAATATAAAGAAAACACCTTTTTAATACAATTAATATGTAAGGTAAACAGCTAATGAAATCTTCTCCACATATAAAAAATTAATCGTATAATCAACGCGTTTCGAACACTTAGTGTTCTTCTTCAGGCATTAACTACAAAATACAATGTCATCAGAGGGTTATCTATAGTACAAAGTAAACATAGTACAAAATAAAAATTAAATAGAATAAGGAAGAGAGTACGAACCTAAGGGTGAGTGTCTGTGGTACAACTGACTGGCAATAGGATGGAAGTACCAAGACACTACCCGTAGATTCGTACTCTCCTCCTTATTTTATTTTATTTTTATTTTGTACTATATTTACTTTTCAGTATATATAACTCTCTGATGACATTGTATTTTGTAGTTAATGCCTGAAGAAGAACACTAAGTGTTCGAAACGCGTTGTTTATACGATTAAATTTTTATATGTAGAGACCATTTCATTACCTTTTAACCCTACAATTAGTAAATGCCACATAATAATTGATTGCACTACGTTGCAATTAATATGTTCGCTGTGTAATTAATTTGTTTAACAAATTAGGTTTTTATGAGGACTGTATAGAATTCTCAGCAATCAATGTTTCTTGAAAAGTAAAAAGAAGTTATTTAGGACAAGTCATTATGATTGCACTTTCCGAATAAAAAAAAATTGAAATTATCATTTTTAGACTGATTAAGTCAGATTAAATTATAAAGTAAGTTTTATTGGTTTATTTAAATCTTAAAAAAAGGGTAAAAAAACGCGAAATAATTTATTTAAAAAAAATAAGAAGTTTTGTAGAGAATTTTTAATGAGACAAGAATGAATTAAAAAAAAAAACTAGGGCAATGGGTAAGATGGATAATACACTGTATGAATGGATCTCTCGAAGTAATTGCAAGTTATTTTGATTAAAAGAAATTGAGAGAGTCACTCTAAGAGGACGGCCTTGACTATGTTTATTGACTTTAAAAGGGTTTTAAATTGATGGAACGCCAGGTAGTCGGAGTAATTAATTAGAGGAGTATCAGGGAAATTGGAAATGGTTTGGATATAGGAGGAGAGGTCAATATAGGTCGGTGGAAGATGGACTGTGCATTACCATGATGAAGCAGATAATTAGGCCAAGTACGAGCTCAAACAGATGTTCAGAAAAGATCGTCATCCTGAGTCACTCATAACTTATCTCATCTCATAAACGTTAAATATATTGCAGAATCTAATGGAAAACCATCAAATGGAAAGCTATCTAAATATTAGCCCTAGACAATTCCATCTTGGATATAACTGCACATTGATTATCATCTCTTGAATGTTTTCCTTTAAATTATCAATTTTCACTAAAAACTAGCAAACAGAACATTGCAAAAACATGAAATCAAATAAATTGGAAAACAGTTTGAAATTATTAAAAGATCTGGTCTACCTGAAAATGACATATGTTAAACTCATATTTCCCATGTCAAAGATTTCGACTTTGACAAAACTAAATAGTTCCCTTTTATATGGATCATTTATTACAAAATTCTTAACGAATCATCATAGATTCCTGATAATATCATCAGCCTTGAAAGTGAAATAGAAACCAATTATAATATATTTCATATTAAGCTTTAAAATTAAAACTCTTTAAAACAAAACGGTTTTTAATAATCAATAAAGAAAATCAAAAATATATCTATAGAAAACCTCAAAAGAGAGAGCAGTGGCAAAACTCTATAGTGGAGTTGCTCTTGTTAACTGTAGGTTTGTTCATCGATTCAACTCATTGAATATATTTATATTTTATGAAAACCATGGTTCTATCACATTCCACTTAAACATTAATTAAATAAAATATAAATTAAGCAATTAAACATTAAGCATTCTTCATTAGTCTCTAGGTTTTGAATGTCAATATGACTTATATAATAATAATAATAACCATTTATTGCATTATACAAACTTACACTCTTATCTTATTTACATTATACAGACTGTTAATGCAAATCGGCTTTTGCCGTGGTACTCGGAAACGAGTGAGTTCCGTATTTCGATATTTAGTAAGCTACATTTATATACTCGTACAGTGATATATACAGGCTTCAAATATTAACAGATATAATGATACACAATAAATGCGTCATTCTAAAGTTTGTTACCCAAATTCTTGTTTATATTTTTATTATTTTATGAATTCTTTACTTACTTCTCTCAGTTATCCTATTTTTATTATAATGAGTTTTGACTTTACTTCTACTTTCTTCCTTTGATATGAATCTACAGATTAATTTAACTATTGAATATATGAATAATACAGAAATTAATTACTAAATATCAATTAGAATAATTAAATTAATAAATCAATATGACTTATAGAATATATGAAATAAATATTTATTGGGATTCTTTCATCATGTTCCACAGTTTCTTAAGAATATTTATAATATAATGAAACAATTAATATTGGAATAAGAGACAGAGCGAGAGAGAGAGAGGGAAGGAGAGAGATAGATCACAGAGGTTGGAAAATAGGGAACTGTCGAGTGGTATTGAGAGTGAGAGAGAGAGAGAGAGAGAGAGAGAGAGAGAGAGGAGAGAGAGGAGAGAGAGAGAGAGATCATAGAGGTTGGAAAATAGGGATCTGTTGGGTGGTATTGAGAGTGAGAGACAGAAACAGGGAGAGAGATCAGGAATGAATGACAAATAGAGTGATAGAGTGAATGGCAAAGTGATAGATATATGGGATATGGAAAAAGGATAGAATGAGTACAAATGATAGGAAGAAAGGGAATGAGAGAGAGGGAAAGAGAAAGAGAGTAATGAGAAGTTTAGAGTCTGGATGTGAGGATAGATAAAGACAGAAATAGAGTGACTGCGACAGAGCAAGGCATCAATGACAAAGATGTCAAGTAATAATTCAGAATGAGAGGGATAAGACTTGCATATCGACCTTCTAACCAAAAAAAAAATCAAACTTCTAGTCATTTTTGACAGATTATAATCGCACATAAAAATTCTACATTACCATAACACTGAAATTTGTTTAGTTTAGTTACCCGGTTATCTTCATTCGATTTAAACCAACTGACTGACAGGTTTGATTCTAAGTATTATAGAATTTCTCTAAATGATTCCTTAATAAGTTGTCATTGAGTTCTGTTGAGTTCAAACAGACTAAGACAGGAAGTGAGTGTGACTCCTCGGGCCAAATTAATCTAAAGTGGAACACAGCAAGACCAGGTTTTTAATTAATATTTGAGAGACAGGCAGGGACGGTTCTAATTGAACCAGATTTTGCTTGTATTAACGACCCCCCCCCCCCCAAGCCTGTAAACCTTTTCCAGATCCTTTTAACCACTCTTTGAATTATTTTCAAAACTAAAGCAGAATGAAAATAAATTGTTCTTCAAATAACCCACTTAATAGTAAACTAGGCTCTATTTGGGGGAAAGAAAATTGAAATTTAAGTTCTTACTAAGCAGCTTATCTGAAACAAATTTGATAAATTCCTTTCAATCTCATGATTCTAACTTAATCTTTGCTAGATTTACATTCAAGAAGGTCATTTTAAAAGAAAGTATGCATTATAAAAAAAAAAACGTTATCGTCATAATTGAATTAATTAAAAACAAAACATAATAAACATCATAAAACCTTAATGAGGGTTTAAGAAAATTTAATAAAAAAAATATTTTATTAATAAATTATTTTTTTAAAAATTTTTAATATTTAATAAAGTTTAAGTTTTTAATTAAGTTTTCTTTTGAGAATAGCTATATTCACTTATTACGATTTTGACAAAGTGTTAGACCTAAAGATGACCTATGATGGTCGAAAGCTCGTCTGTTTTTGAACATGTGAGTGTTTTGTTAAAGTCGTTTTTTGTACATACTTTCTTAATAGTTTTGTTTGTCTCGTTGACATGTCTCTGGCCCATTCTATATGGAAATTACCTCCAGTACATCGAAAGTTAGTAAGAAAAATCGAGGCTATCAGCAGAAAGGTCGTAAATATATATATGTAAAAACTATATTGACACAAAGAACACTCAGAAATGAAACAGAAACTCACTAATTATTTCGATGTCCTCGTCATCAGGAAGATAGAAATGAGTCGCTCCGCAGGCAGACGACTCATATATATATAAAGATTTCACATAAACACGTGAAATAACAATCAATGATCAAACCACAATAAGAAATGGCAAAACAAGACTAAGATCTTTCAACCGTAACAAGCGGTCTTCGTCAGAGTCAAAAACCCAACATATATATATATATATATATATATATATGCGTGTCAAGTATAACAACGTAAATAATTTGGAATATATTAGGTGATTTGAGAGGACCTTTATTATACAAAAGATCTTAGATCCATTTTAAACCTATTGTTTTTGTTTGAAGTGTTTATTCTGAAATAAAAGGATAAACGAAGAAAATAATTAAAACCTTACGTGGTTAGGAGTTAAGAGTTTCACTCATAAATGAGTACAGTGTAATTTATTAATTTTCCAGTTGGTCTACTTGCTAAAGTAGATGATTTAATTATATGTTACGTATAGTTTAATAAGAGCGGGAGCAAGTTTATCGACAGGTATCTTCCGACATACTAGTGGGCATCAATTAAGGATGAAAAGATGGGGGTGGTGCGATAGCAAGAAGAACAAAATCAGGAGAAACTTTTGCAGGTCTCTTCCTACTTTCACGCCAGTCAAGTGCTTCTTCATCAATGAAAGAATATATAGTGAAATCCTATTTAAACGCTATAGATAAGAATCTAACTTATGGGCATTGATTTACTTCAAGTCTTATATCTGGCTTAGATCTTGAAGTTATCCAACGACTACTGCTATAGAATATTAAATAGCTTAACAGTGACTCATATAGTTTTTTTTCAATCAATTGTCTTATGGGAAAGGAAAATTGAATCCTGCAAAATTTTGTTTAATTATGATATCATTTCATATCAAATTCATATTTTACCTCGTTTGCCACTGTTTCATTCGTACTTCACAAGTTAATAATCGCGATTTTTAGGTGAATCATGTTATACTTGTTAGGATTAAAAGTTTGATTGCATCAAGTAAGGTTATACTGATTGTCTACTTACTGTTATGAGATAGTAAGCACCATTGCACCATGGACGATATTATTAAAATTGATATGGCCAGGCTTGTCCATGGAACATATTTTTCTGTCCCATCCTATCCCATTGCAATTTTTGTCTGTTCTATCCCGCGGGATTCCCATTATAATATTAATATGGAATACATTTCAAATAAAATTATGAAATTTATGAATGTTTGGGTTTAATGTCTGCTAAATAGGATTTCATATACAAGACATGCAAAACGACAAAATTTATCAGCTTTATGACAATTCAGTATCATTCTGATACTCTCATTTTATTAGACCATTTCTGAGTTACTCTTTTCATTCAGTACGTTATCAATTTTTCCGCTGATCGACTGCTTCTACTAATTCAGTTAATTCAGGTACTCCCGGAACCATTTCCTCAGTTTTCATCTTACATGCAACTCTGATATACACAGAGTTTATAACGAGAACATCCGTTTTCGTAACTTACTCAACAACAATCCGGCCGCACTAAAGATCTTTACACACAGCTCTAATGCTACCGATGACGCTGATATGAAAAAAAAACAGTTTTCACGCTTGCTTTTAAACACTGAAAAACCTATGTTCATTTTTCCAATAATTTAATGGCTGTGAAGTTGGTCACTTGTCATTTTTCAAATATGGTGGTTTCATCCTCAAGGTATTTCTTCCTTCTGGAGCTATCAAATGTAAGTCCTTTGTTTGGTGGAGGATCAAAAAGTAAGTCAAAATCTCATGCCATCCCATGGGACGATTCCCATGGGAATAACATTTCTATGGACAAGCCTGGATACGCGATATGCACGTCATAATCTACTAGAGCTTTACATAATCTAACTAGATTTTAACTTGAAAGCAGAAGACTAATGTCTATCCTATGATTTTTATGTTTAGTAAACTTGAGCATTTTAAGTAGGAACACATTTGAGGAAAAAGTCGAGGGTTACGATGAAATACAACCTATTGAGAATTCGAGTTAAAGAATATAATTCAAATTTAATACCAAATTCAACTAAGTGGAAGAATACATAGTTTTTCTTTTAAAATTACGTTGACTGGTAGTAGTGAGTGAATAGTTAGAAGGAATAGCCGTAGGTGTAATAAGAAAGGGACGATGTTAGCAGAGCTGTGATGTGATGTAACTGCTAAGAATATAATAGCTGTCAGTGTTGACTCGCCATCTTCTGAGGAACAGGCTGTCAGTTTAAGTAACTGACAGCAGCGTTCAAGACCATATTGAAAGGTAGTTTGAGACTACAGCAAGAGATGATTTACTACAGCCTTCAATATGAGCATCAAAACCGATTGAAACGTTCAAGCAAGCTCCCTCCGGCTTTCAACTCTTATAACAAAAATATTAAAGAAATTATAAAAAAAAAAAAAATAGTAAACGAAATCAGAATTACAATGTTCTGCATGCTATCTAACTTATATCTAATTTATAACATGCTAATATAAACAATATATTATATATATATTATATATAAACTTTTTCTTCTTTTCTTGGAGTTATTATATATTATATATATATATATATATATAAACTTTTTCTTCTTCTTCTTGGAGTTTGGTCAGGGTTAATATTTGGAATCACCTTTTCGCCAACGTTTTGTCTTTATTTTAAGACATCCTCATTTTAAGACATTCGCGTTGATGAAAAGGTGATTCCGTATATTAACCCTGACCAAACTCCAAGAGGAAGAAAAAGTTTTTATTAGTAAATTGTGGTCAAGAAAACAATACCTTATC
Source organism: Hermatobates lingyangjiaoensis (assembly GCA_026182355.1). Classification (NCBI taxonomy): domain Eukaryota; kingdom Metazoa; phylum Arthropoda; class Insecta; order Hemiptera; family Hermatobatidae; genus Hermatobates; species Hermatobates lingyangjiaoensis. Next base: position 196,707 of record JAPFBL010000155.1, read on the forward strand.
ATATATATATATATATATACGAGGTGTGTAAATAAAGTAGTGAGACTGGCAACGTCGCTTTCGATCTGGCAACGCTGGAGACGCGTGGCCTTGAGTAGCGTCAGGTGCACGTGTGATGCGCCTCCAGTATGAATCTGAACTCGCCACAGTCATTTGTTTGTCCGTAGCGTTGGTTTTCGTGAAATGGCTTTTTCTTGAGCGTTTTAAAAATGAGTGACCTCAAAGTTGAGCAGCGGTGTGCAATCAAATTTTGCTTCAGACTTGGACATAATGCAACCGAAACTTTTGAAAAACTTCAGGAGGCCTATGGAGAACGTGTTTTATCAAGGGCACAGGTTTTTCGGTGGTTTAAGGAATTTTCAGAAGGAAGAGAGTCGATTGAAGATGAACCACGAAGCGGAAGGCCTTCAAGTGCAAACACCGATGAAAATGTCAACAGAGTACGGAACCTTGTGCGTTCAGATCGACGCTTGACAGTCAGAATGATCGGGGAACAGTTGAATTTGAATCACACCTCCGTTCATCACATTTTGACCAATGAATTGCATCACGAGTTGCATCACGACAACGCGCCCTGTCACACTGCCATTTCAATAAACGAGTTTTTGGCCAGTAAACACATTCCTGTTGCTCCTCAGCCTCCTTATTCACCAGACTTGAGTCCTTGTGACTTTTTCCTCTTCCCGAGATTGAAAAATCACCTCAAGGGAACTCATTTCGGGACACTACAAAACATACAAACTGCTGTAACCGACCAGCTGAAGGCCATTCCAGAATCCGAGTTCCAGCAATGCTACAATGATTGGAAGGACCGTCTCCAGCGCTGTGTGGCTTCCGAAGGGAACTATTTTGAAGGTGACAATATCACATTGTAATTATATTTGAATAGAAAATTTAAAAAAAATCAATCTCACTACTTTATTTACACACCTCGTATATATGTTTATATTAGCATGTTAAGATTGTTGTATTTCTTTTTGCTATGTTTGTCCGGTTAAGATTGTTGTCCTTTTAAATTTCATTTTCTTAGTAAAAAAAATCTTACTTCTGCTTATGAAAAAGGTTTTAAAATATAACCGAAACGTCGGCAACTACTTCTTTCGACGACGTTTCGTCAATAATTTATGTCGTCTGCATAATACAACATGTTTTTTTACCATTACTACCATAATTGCTACACTTTTCGTTATTGTTTACATTTTAAATTTTTACATGAAGGGTAATAGAGAGGTAGTGACTAATAAATCTGGTATTACTACTGTGCATTTTAGATTGGTATATGGATTTATTTTATTATATTTTTCCTATTGTTTTTACATTATGTCAGAAGGACAGAGATTAATATTTGCTTACCTCAGAAATCTGTCCATTTTTCAACATTCCTTCCTTTAATGGACTTCAGTTTTTATAAATCCGGGCTACTGGCTATATTTGTTGGAGGTTTTATTACTGTTATCTCTGTTTTGAATTTTGAGCACACAGTGTTTACATTTTTATTTGTGCCCAATCCAATAACCACAGAGACTAAACACAGAAAATAGGCAAAACGAATAAAAAAGAAAAAACACTGGGTGCTCAAAATTCAAAAGAGAACATAACAGCAATGAAACCTCCAACAAACATAGACAATAGACCGGATTTATACTGAAATCCATTAAAGGAAGGAATGTTGAAAAACGATTTCCGAAGTAAAAAATATTGATCTCTATACTTCTGAAATAAGTAAAAATAAAAAAAATTAAAATAAAAAATATATATATCAAAGTGCTATGCTTCGTTTTCTACGTTGAACTATATTTGTCCATTTCGGATCGTATTACCAACGAAAAAGTATATATACGAGTATATATATATATATATATACATATATATTATATATATATATATATATATATATATATATATATATATATTATATATATATATTATATATATATAATGTATATATATATTGAAGGTCTGCTCCCAAAATACACAAAATATATATATATATATATATATATAAATTCACTATATATTCATTATTAATAAAATGATTTCACATAAACACGTGAAATAACAATCAATGATCAAACCACAATAAGAAATGGGAAAACAAGACTATGATCTTTCAACCGTAACAAGCGGTCTTCGTCAGAGTCAAAAACCCAACAGTTGAGTTTTTGACTCTGACGAAGACCGCGTCTTACGGTTGAAAGATTTTTTAGTCTTGTTTTCCCATTTCATATTGTGGTTTGATCATATTCATATATATTAATTCAGTGATCGGGAGTTATATCAATATATACCTATATCTAATGAGATATGATATATACTGAGTAATAAATGAAGTGATAATTGGAAAGTGCAATAATTAGCAGTCACGATGTAAAGTGTTTAAAGCGATACCTTTTGATGATTAGGATATAAAAAACATTAATGGCTTTGAAGTAAGAGCTAAGAAGAGGTGGTTGATCAAAGGTATCCCTTGTGAGCGCACCACCCTGTGATCAGAGTGTGTTAAATCTAGGGTCAAGGTGAATTCTTTTTTAATAGCTCTCTTGAAAGACTTGTGTTTTTTATTTTAAAATTTAAAACTTTATAAAATTTAGAGCGTATCATTATTGAGTTAGTGTCATTTGTTTTGAGAGAAAAGTAATATATAATCATCTATGTGATATTGATTTTACTGAAATCCATTAAAGGAAGGAATGTTGAAAAACGATTTCCGAAGTAAAAAATATTGATCTCTATACTTCTGAAATAAGTAAAAATAAAAAAAATTAAAATAAGAAATATATATATCAAAGTACTATGTTTCTTTTTATACGTTGAACTATATTTGTCCGTTTCGGATCGTATTTCCAACGAAAAAGTGTATTTCCTTTTTCACATAGAATATTAATAATTATTAATTATTATAATATATTATTAATATATTATTATAATTATTAATAATAACAAGTCTTATTAATAAAATATATTAATAAATATTAAACAACATTGACACAAAGAACACACAAAAATGAAACGGAAACCCACTACTATTTTCCTGATGATGAGGACATCGAAAAATAGTAGTGAGTTTCTGTTTCATCTCTGTGTGTTCTTTAAGTCAATATAGTTTATTTTGTTCGTAGAATCGTTTCATTTAATTGGTTAATAAATATTAATATATATAAACAATGTAAAAAACGCAATAAGAAATGAGAAAAAATAAGACTAAGATCTTACAACTGCAACAAGCTGTCTTCGTCACAGTCAAATCTCAACTACTTGTTACGGTTGAAAGATCTTAAGCTTTTTTTTTTCACACTTCTTATTGTGGTTTGAACATTGATCGTTATTTCACGTGTTTATTGTGAAATCTTGTTATTAATGTATTTATATATATATATATATATATATATATATATATATATATATATATATATACCTCATTAAAGATCTTGCCAACATTAAGTTTAGTTTGTTTCCTACATACCTTTTCAAGGTTTCGAATGCTACCTTTCCATCTCTGTGGTATCATATAAATTAACTCACCGATTTTTTTATCTTTAATTGTATTTTTCATATTACATGTCCGACGTTTCGGTCTACGTTGACCATTCTCAAGGATTCTATATACAAGGTTTTTTTAACAATTCTAATAAATACTTATTTACAATGACAATTACATCACTTCTATCAAACATAACTAATAATAAAATATACTTTTAAAAAACACTACCTTAATAAACATGAGTAACAGGTTTGCTACAAAATTCCCTACATGAACATTTACACAACATTATTTAAATCACTATATACAATATTTTAAGGAAATATATGAAGAATATAAATTTAAACAATAATCAAGAGCATCAGCTGGGTGAAGAAGGAAGAATACAAACGGTGTATTATAAGAATCAATTCTCTAATGAATATAAAAAGGATGAAAGAATTTTGAAGGCTATAATTAAAAGAAATACAACATGTGTTAACTCGGCAGACAAGCTAAATATTAGTATTTACTACAACAGTTCCTGCTCAGTAAATATGATAATTAGGAACAACCTACAACAAAAAACACAACTACAAAAAACCAATGTAGTGTACAGATATAATTGCACTATAGGAGACTGTGAGCTCCTAAAATCGAGCTACATTGGTTCTACGACGACAACACTTTCACGCAGACTTACGATGCATCTCGCAGCCGGAGGACCGAAAGAACACACAATGAACATACATAAAAGCAGGCTAAGTAGAAAAATGCTGGAAGACAACATTGAAGTATTATATGCAGAAAATAATCACACGAGGCTGCATATAATTGAATCATTATGCATAAAGGAAAAGAAGCCGAACATTAATGATCAGTCCTGTTGTTTTTCCAGAATTTTAAAGTTACATTCGTGAAAAATAACTATATAGTGATTTAAATAATGTTGTGTAAATGTTCATGTAGGGAATTTTGTAGCAAACCTGTTACTCATGTTTATTAAGGTAGTGTTTTTTAAAAGTATATTTTATTATTAGTATGTTTGATAGAAGTGATGTAATTGTCATTGTAAATAAGTATTTATTAGAATTGTTAAAAAAACCTTGTATATAGAATCCTTGAAAATGGTCAACGTAGACCGAAACGTCGGACATGTAATATGAAAAATACAATTAAAGATAAAAAAATCGGTGAGTTAATTTATATGATACCACAGAGATGGAAAGGTAGCATTCGAAACCTTGAAAAGGTATGTAGGAAACATACTAAACTTAATGTTGGCAAGATCTTTAATGAGGTATGTTTAAAAGAAGGTCTGCTCCCAAAGTATACCAATATATATATATATATATATATATATATATATATATATATAATATACATTTAAGAAAGATATGTCCACATTATTCTTTACTAGTTATTTTTTTTAATTTCTCGAGTCTTCGAAAACACTTCCTAAGTTCAAGACTTCCTTTTTCGATTTCATAAATGAAACGGTCCAACGGACTTTTAAATAAAAACTAACTTATATATATATATTAACCAATTAAATGAAACGGTTCCACAAACTAAATAAACTAACTAAACTATATTCACAAAAAAGAACGCAAAGAAATGAAACTTCCTCAACATCAGGAAGACGAGGCCATTGTAATATAGTAGTGAGTTTTTGTTTCATTTCTGTGTGTTCTTTCTATGAATATAATTTATTCAGGTCTTAGGAGCGGCTCTCCTAGTTTTTTGACAGGTCTTTAGAGCCGCTCACAATGAAACAAAAGTGATATAAACAGCAGCCACGAAGGTTTTCCTTACGCTTCAGAAGGTTTCCGGGCCAATACCATTATAGTTCAATTTCATTTTTTACCTACTAGACCGTTTTTGTAACTTTCTTTCTTTCTCATTCAATTATTATTCCTTTATAATTATATGAGTAACTTGAAAGTCAATCCTTATCATGAATTAGAGTAATTGTAATCAAAATTGATAAGACTTATCAGAGTTAAAAGGCTGAAAACTTATTTCATACAGGGTAAAATATTGAAATGTCAGTTATTCATTATGCTGTTGTAATCTGTTACTGGCATGTATACGATAACAATTTGACTTCGTGAGTATATTCTTATCTTATTATCTTTTGAGTACATTATTGCTTGTAACCCCTGAATGTCTGACGACCACATGTTTCATGCAAGACTTTTACCTAATGGGTCAAATTACAAATTTAATCATTTTTATCTGATAAAAAAGAACTTAAACACGAACTTTATTCACTACAAGAGGTTATTTACGAGTATACCAGGTTTTTGGTATAACCATCCCTTCACAAGTGCGCTTGGTGTCCCTATCTCAACTCTCCTTATAACGGTTCAACCGAAAATTAGAAACAGTAAGTGCGTTTGTTCCTTAGTTCTGTGTTTGTGATTCATCGTGAAACGTTTGTTGTCCTTTTGGATCGTTTTCCTGTTTACAATATATATATATATTATTGAAAGTGACGCCAAATTTAGCTGATACCTGTTTCTTAACAAGTTTCTCAATTTTTCTAAATAACACTCTCGTTATTTCGTCTACACAATAAAGTACATCTCCTATAGTCGACATGTTTCGAATGATCAACATTCATCATCAGGACGTGAATAAGATCTAAGGTGAAATCTTAGGTGAATCTAAGCTGATCTTATTCACGTCCTGATGATGTTGTTGATCATTCGAAACATGTCGACCATAGGAGACGTACTTTATTGTGTAGACGAAACAACGAGAGTGTTATTTAGAAAAATTGAGAAACTTGTTAAGAAACAGGTATCAGCTAAATTTGGTGTCATTTTCAATAATGTGTGTGTCAAAGAAGGACTGCTACCAAAATTTACGAATATATATGTAAAAACAATGTGAATATATTTTGGAGCTTTGCTGAGAGATAAGACGGTAGTGAAGGCAGACTAAAAGGCTGGACTTGTGCAAGGTGTCTAACAATAGACCTGAGGTGGAGGTGTGATAGGCGATAGCCAAAAAGCAGACGATATTCGTCTCAAGGATTGATGGCCGAGTGTCTCAGCCTTGGAGGAACACGTGGGCGCTTATAGTGTGGGCATCTTCTAGGATACATGACGTCAAGTAACAGATTCTACCTATGACGTATCCCCCAGCGAACCACCCCAATGATAGCACTAACCTCACCTTTACCTCATCCTTACAATTATTAAGGTTTTCAATACTTTTGAAGAGTCAATCGTTTCCAACATATTTTGTGACCATATCTTAATTACCTACCTTGATATAACCAGGAAAGACACTACAGAACTCACTTCGATATTTCGACATCCGTCGTCATCGGGAAGAAGTGCGAAGTACTCGCGTTGAGAAGCAAACTGCTACTGGCCTCCAGAGTAATTCGTGGAACCAACCGCAATGCTGCCCCCCAGCGGAGGAGAGGAAAACACACACACAAAACCTCATTTACTCGTCACACACAGCATATCTTCGAAAACACACACACAAAACCTCATTTACTCGTCACACACAGCATATCTTCGAAAACACACACACAAAACCTCATTTACTCGTCACACACAGCATATCTTCGAAAACACACACACAAAACCTCATTTACTCGTCACACACAGCATATCTTCGAAAACACACACACAAAACCTCATTTACTCGTCACACACAGCATATCTTCGAAAAACACAAAACCCTACTGTCACACACAGCATATCTTCGAACACAACACACAAAACTCATTTACTCGTCACACACAGCATATCTTCGAAAACACACACACAAAACCTCATTTACTCGTCACACACAGCATATCTTCGAAAACACACACACACAAAACCTCATTTACTCGTCACACACAGCATATCTTCGAAAACACACACACACAAAACCTCATTTACTCGTCACACACAGCATATCTTCGAAAACACACACACAAAACCTCATTTACTCATCACACACAGCATATCTTCGAAAACACACACACAAAACCTCATTTACTCGTCACACACAGCATATCTTGGAAAACACACATTTTTTTACTCGTAACAGCAACAGAATTCTACTTCAGTGTTTCAAATTTGAAATTATTTTTTAATTATTATATTTTTTTTAATCACCTAGATATTTAAAAGAGAGAAAACAATTTGACAATATACGAAATAATCCTATCATGCTTTGTGTTATCATAAATAAAAGCTTAAACAAATCAAAATAGAAATGAGTAAGCAAGAATTTTATATTAAATCACGCATTTTATTCATGGTTTAGAAACTGTCGGCTTTTCTAGCGACCTCCCTGTAGAAGCAGTGCCGTATGAACTGTTGACAATTTCATATGTTATTAGTAAGCGTACAGGGGCTTATTAATTCGTACTACAAGTTCTGGTCAGGTTTAATTGGAGACCGTGCTAATCTGTACTTGTTTGCGCCTCGTCCTCCAAGAGCTCTCGCCAGATAACAGGTCCAACAAGATTACCACTATGGATCTCAAATGTAGTAAGGTGTATTTAAATTCTTGCCGATCAAAAAAGTCAAGCGTTCAAACATCTTCATGTCCTCCCGACATAATCACCCTATAATGAGATTTGATCAAATTGAAATTCGCAAGAAATCACACTGATTATGTTCCGGAACAGAGCAGGTTTGCACTTTAAAAAGGGATCATTATAAATTAAGTGGTCGACAAGACATGAGTGTTCCAAGGTAAATTTCACTGGCCTTTCGTTCTGCAATTATACAGCATTACCTGTGCCAGAACTATTACCTACTTGGTGCTTGCTTACACCCACTTTCGACTGTGCATTGCATTAAATGAAATTGCCAGCATCATTCGCAAACAATCAAAACAAGGGACCTGTAATCATTTATGACCTCAATTCACAACTCTCTCAAGTTAAACAACAATACCGCAATTCTGTCAAATATTGAATTTCTAAATAATATTATTAATATTCAATTTATTTAGATATTTTACGTAGTATTCAACCACTTTAATTGCAAGTTTTTCATAGCGGAGAGAGAACAGTTCAAAGTCTTCTCTGAAGTGTCTGAAATAAACGATATATGTATATATATATATATATATGATCAAACCACAATAAGAAAATGGGAAAACAAGACTAAGATCTTTCAACCGTAACAAGCGGTCTTCGTCAGAGTCAAAAACTCAACTATGACGAAGACCGCTTGTTACGGTTGAAAGATCTTAGTCTTGTTTTCCCATTTTCTTATTTTGGTTTGATCATTGATTGTTATTTCACGTGTTTTATTATATATATATATATATATATATATATATATAGAGTTTACACAAGAATTTTAAGAGAAAAACAAATAAAAACACACACAAACAAGACTCACAACGATATTTCGACTTTCATCGTCATCGATATCTATATCTATATATATATAGTGCGTGGTTTGGATGATGTGTACACACATATACAGAAGACACACTCAAGAGATGACAATTCTCACTGTGATTCTTCGACTGCGGTATTTTAATATTTACTTTAAAGTATTGAAATCTATATTTAATATTTAAGTTTAATTAATATATTTCCTTCTTTAATATTTTTAAATAAATTATTTATTCTTTTCTGTTTTTACTTATTTATTTTCTTTTCTTGGTTACCCACCCTCTGTAAGCCAGAAACACTGACAGAGTGCCTTTTGAATGGTATATAAGTCTTCGCTTGTCTCGAAAGTGGCTCACATCAATCTACCTGATGACGACGCAAGTCGAAATATCGTATTGAGTTTTTGTGATCTCTAATACGTGTTTTCTTACTGTAAATTTATTTTATTTAGTTCACCGAAATGTTTTCTATAATTCCTTATGTTTTTGCATGTTCAAAGATAAATAATTAATAGATACATCTAGTTAAAGATTTACAGTTTCTAACTTTCGTTTATCCAGCTTTAAAAGAGAAAAGAGAGAGACTATTCTTACATTATCTTCTCTTCTGAAGACGGATATACCATAAATTGGAGGCCTACATGTTGGTATCTATTTATTGTTTACCTACAGTTTATATTGTAACGTATGTTCATTTTGAATCGTTTCTTGAAGATACTATACATACATGTGAGAAACAGTTTTATACTGCTAAGTCGTTTTACAGTTTTCTTACATTACTAGATATAATGAGAATAAGGTAGTATGGTACTATCCGTTTTTCGAACTCGAAAAATCTCCAAAGATAATAATGATATTTCATTCACAAAATGCCTAGATATTGTCAATTTACAGAAACAAAATTAAATTCTGTTCCTGGTAACCAAACATGATTTAATACTGTCCTTATTGAAGAATTCTTAATATCATAAGTTTCTTTACTTCCTTATGTTTTCCTTTTATTAGTTTTATTAATATAGACTAAAGAATAACTTATATAGCCAAACAATTTTGTTCAACTCAATCAAGTATTACGGGATGAAATTACTGAAGTGAAGTGGAAATGACCCAAGGAAACCGATATACATGCGAAGGACAGTCCTCAAGTAGGAGTCGCCTTGCGACCCTGGGAACGTCTTGCTTCCATCAACCACTCAGAGAGCTCCAGTATCCTACTCAACAAACCCGTATTTATTTCATGACAAATACTTCATAAACGCACTATTTTAGAAGTAGGTATAATCTATATATATATAAAGTTCGTGAGTTTGTTTGTTTGTTCACCCATTTTCCGTGGAGATAGCGACCTCAAATTATTATATATATATATATATATATATATATATATATATAAAATGGTAGATGGCCTAGTCAGAACAATATTGACGACGAAAAAGCGATACTTGGAAGAGCTAGAAGGACAATAAAGCAAGTATGCCTCACCTAAGGTAAGCTTCGACCAAGCCTGAAGTAATGTGGTAAACAGTTCCAGGCTAGGTCCTAGGTGAAAAAGGGGGTGTTTTAGTTGGTAGTCTGGTTTATACTGGGAGTCCAGCACTATGTGCGTAAATGCATTTCACCTCCTTACCCAAAAAAAAAAAAAAAAAAAAAAATATATATATATATATTACCTGAATGATATTAAATAAAAGAAAATAATTATTTAATTCCAAAAATTATAGCCAGGATAGCCAGTGACTTGCGTGCTCGCCTATGACAGTAGTGCAAATATATTATAAATAAATCTATTTTTTTTTATTTATTATTATATTACAACTACCATTTAACAAATAATATTTATAAGTGATATATACAAAAAAATGAAATGAAAGAATGGAGAAACCACCCATTGGTGGTACTCTATATAAATTATTCTGATCACTGGAAATTAGTTAGTATTGCTGAGTAAATCTCGGGGACATCTTTTTAGCCTTCTGGTAGGGTTGGTAGGAATCTGGTGGGATAATAATTGCTGAATTAAAGAGTTTAGGTTGGAAGGTAAAGAATCGTGAAATTTGCGGTATCGTGATCGGATTTCTTGGTGGATAAAAGGAATTTTCAAATCGTTATGAATGGTATCTTTAGAAACATAAAAGAGAGCTTGTACACAATATTTCTGATGTCATACAGAGATTTTCTTAATATAGATGTTATTTATTAATAGATACATATTCGATGAAAATACAATCCGAAACGGATAAATAAAGTTTAATGTAGACAAAAAAGACAGAGAAATTAAAAACACACACTTACAGTCTCTAATTTTCGGTTTGAATTGTTTTCGGGAGAGATAAGAGAGGGAAACCAAGCGTTGCGTCTTCAACCGTCTCTGTAATAGTGCGCTTCGTTAAAACTGAGAAATGTTTTAAGTATAACTGAGAAAGGTTTTAAGTATAACTGAGAAAGGTTTTAAGTATAACTGAGAAATGTTTTAAGTATAACTGACAACGGTTTTAAGTATAACTGAGAAAGGTTTTAAGTATAACTGAGAAATGTTTTAAGTATAACTGACAACGGTTTTAAGTATAACTGAGAAAGGTTTTAAGTATAACTGAGAAAGGTTTTAAGTATAACTGAGAAAGGTTTTAGGTATAACTGAGAAAGGTTTTAAGTATAACTGACAACGGTTTTAAGTATAACTGAGAAATGTTTTAAGTATAACTGAGAAAGGTTTTAAGTATAACTGAGAAATGTTTTAAGTATAACTGACAAAAGTTTTAAGTATAACTGAGAAAGGTTTTAAGTATAACTGAGAAATGCTTTAAGTATAACTGACAACGGTTATAAGTATAACTGAGAAATGTTTTAAGTATAATTGATAAATGTTTCAAGTATAACTGAGTTAGGTTTTAAGTATAACTGACAAATGTTTAAATAACAGAGAAATGTTTTAAATATAACTGAGAAAAGTTTGAACAATAATTCATTAGATTTTTAAAACATAAAGAATAGTCAAGTTTAAGTTCGCGAGTAATGTATATACATTTTTTTTATAATAATGTATATTTTACCTTAAAAGAAAAAAATAATAACAATCTGGAGTGGTCTACATTCGATTCTACCCCACGTATTATCAACCTCTCATTGGCAGACAATTAAATTGATATCAATTGCAATTATTAATTTACTTTAATCGGCTTCAATTCCATTTCACTACTCATAAATACAATTTAATTATACTTATATCATTTAAAACATCTAACGATAACTAACAATGAGATATGTCATTAATGGAATTCTAAAATGAAATGAAAATGATAAGCGATATGTCATTTATGAATATATCACAAACAGATAGTAAAGTTAATAACAAATAAAACATTTAATCAAATGGATGACTTTCAATTTGTTTTGGTTTAAATAAAATCAAGGAGGAAATTTTGAAATTATTAGTTTTCATATCAACAAAACCGATAAATGAACAAGTTTCATTCTAAAAATTAAACAAAATTGAAGTATCCATGATATATCAAGTGAAACTGCTAGAAATGATGACTTTTATGATTTTATATTTATTTGCAGCACTTATATCACTATATTTATTAAAGATGAAACGTACAACACATTTGTATATACCTACTTAATTATATAAAAGATTTCACATAAACAGGTGAAATAACAATCAATGTAAGATCTTTCAGCCGTAACAAGCGGCTTCGTCAGAGTCAAAAACCCATCTCAGGTTTTAAACCCAACCCAACTAACCCAACTTGAGTTGGGTTTTTGACTCTGACGAAGACCGCTTGTTACGGTTGAAAGATCTTAGTCTTGTTTTCTCATTTTCATATTGTGGTTTGATCATTAATACTTAATCATAGTTTAACATGGATTTCTTAATTGATTCTTGATTAATTTAGTTATATTAAAAAGAAATATTTTCTAATACATTATTACGATATTTCTAAATTTTATGATTTTTTTTTAAATCCATTTATTTAGCATGCTTCATATATATATATATATATATATATATATATATATAATATATAATAATACTGAATAAAAAAACGAAGAACACACAGAAGACACAGACATAACTCACATCGATATTTCGACAATCGTCGTCATCAGGAGGTGCGAAGAGCGAAGAGTCCCGCAGGAAGACAGGGCGGTACTGAACTCGGAAACCGCAGCCAGTACCCCACCACTTACCACCAAGCGGGGGAAGGGAGGGAAGGAAATGAAGAGCCAAATTAAGACGTAAAAGGAACGAGTAAAAATTATAACTATAAAAAAGTAGATAAATCAAATTAAAATTAATAAAAATAATAAATAAAAAGTAAAATAAAAAATAATAATAAATAAATAAATAAAAAATAATAAATAAATAAATAAATCATAAATAAATTATCGGTTGAGGTTGAGTCCGGGGGAAGAGCGAGCATCAAGTAAGCATATGTATGCCTAATAAAATGTATGCCTAATGTATGTATGCCTAATAAAATTATGATTTATTTATTTATTTATTATTATTTTTTATTTTACTTTTTATTTATTATTTTTATTAATTTTAATTTGATTTATCTACTTTTTTATAGTTATAATTTTTACTCGTTCCTTTTACGTCTTAATTTGGCTCTTCATTTCCTTCCCTCCCTTCCCCCGCTTGGTGGTAAGTGGTGGGGTACTGGCTGCGGTTTCCGAGTTCAGTACCGCCCTGTCTTCCTGCGGGACTCTTCGCTCTTCGCACCTCCTGATGACGACGATTGTCGAAATATCGATGTGAGTTATGTCTGTGTCTTTCTGTGTGTTTCCTTCGTTTTTTTATTTTATTGTAAAAAAGTCCTCTGGACCGTTTCTTTTAATTGTTATATATATATATATATATATATATACAGATTCAGAGCAAGGGTTCTCGAGGATTTTGGTCAATAAACGAGAACCCTTGCTCTGAATCTGGATAAATCAGTGGTCGAGAAGCTACATCAGTATATATATATATATATATATATATATATAATCGCATGCAATCGAATCTATTTAAAAATAAAATACATTACATTAAGATTAAATTAAACATTTCCTTATTTTAAATGAAACATTGAGATACACACTACCAAAGTTTTTTAAAAGTCTATAAGGTCTTTTATGAAAATTATGATAAGCAAAGACAAGTGCCTACTTGAACTACTCTAGTGACTTATAAATTTAATCTAAGTTTTATAACTTATTTTTCACGCCAGGAAGTATAATTACTGGATTATTTCTTCCCTCCTCCCTATATGAGTAAATGAATATATTTCTTTCATCATTGTCACTGTTGATGTTACATTTACGTTGTTGTGACTATGTAAAATAAAAATAAAAAAAAAAGTTGTTGAAAGTACATTAAAATTTTTGCAAAAAGTTACATAATGCGATACTTTAGATCAAGGGTTCTTAATCTTCAAATGATTCCAGACTCCCAATGGATTGTCCACTATGGTACCATACCCCCTTCAAATGACTGTTGAAATAATTATTACCAATCCTATTATTTGCCAGTATGTTTTCCAAATATGTCAGTACCTTCAATATCCTGTATACCCCCCATACCTCCGGTTAAGATCCCCTTCTTTAGAGAAACTAAACACGTTTTATGTGGAATTCATCGTGAACAGCTGATGACTCATCTGGGATATACCAGCGTTTCCTTGCATTACTGCAGTTATTACTAATACTACAATGCAACATTATAGATTCAAATAAGGCTATTCAATTTTTTATTATTTCAATAATTATTTCACGGTTATGAGAAATAGCTAATAATTTGAGCGACTGATTTCAAATGTATTATGTGGTATTGTAGATTAAGGTAGGTATAGATTGGTATAAGTAATGAAGAATATTTTCTAATCTAATTAGGTGAAACACAAAGCGAGTTAATGAATGAGGGTGATGACAGGGGCGATTGACAGGGTGATGACATGCATAACTGGTTACGAAAGTCAGTGGTGGTTATGGAGTCGTTAGTAGTGATCTTGAAGGAGTAAAGAGGAAATGGAGTGAGTTTGTGGAGGCCAGAGGTAATGAGAGAAAGTGTCAAGCACAGTGAAAGCGTAGTGAAATTCATTACAGGGTCAGCGGGCATTGTTCTTAGGCGAGAAGGGGGGGTGGTTTTAGGAAACAATAGGGCACGGACATTGGCAGGCCTTTGTCAAAGCTGGCTCCCCCTCGCTGCCAACACGTGTCACACAGTCCATTCTTATTTCTGCCAAAAATTATCATAAATCCTTCAACGGAATCATATTTTAATATGAAATAGTCAAACTATATTTGTATTAACAATTTTAGTAGGAAAAACAAAAGGATAAGCACACCAATACATACTGACTGCTATCAATAATTCAATATATGTGGTGTGATTCAGTGTTAGCGTACATGCCGTAAGTGTTGATGATCAGAGGTTCGAATCTTGCCCTGACCCCAGAATTTTCACAACGGGAGATTATAATTTTGAGCAGACTACCCCTTGTTGATAGTAGTTCATTCTATCTAAAATAAAATATGTAAAAAAATATTTTTTTCTTCACTTCAACTACAAAATATTTGTATTAAGAAGTGATTGTAATTTGGTATCTACGATTAGCGGGGATTTACAACGGGAATGAGTGGTCACCCATTGGTGGCACTCCGTAACATGGTTACCCTAAAATAAAATATGTAAAAAAATATTTTTTTTCACTTCAACTACAAAATATTTGTATTAAGAAGTGATTGTAATTTGGTATCTACGATTAGCTGGTTTAATAGATTAGGTCTCGGGACTATTTTATTTTTAAACGCCTACGCGGGTTTGAAGGTATAACAGGTGAGTGAAGGGAATAAGCAACTGAGTTGGGGTGGGTTAGTAATCTGCTGTGGAATAATTTGTATCTCTCCATTGCAAAGTTCTGAACAGATGGGACTTTAAGGTCTTGGTGTATGATTTTGTTGGGGGAAAGGCAAATGTGATAGTTTTTTAATGATTTTCGATACGTTGTATGTTGGATGGTTTGGTGGAACCCCATATCTCTATACCATAAACCCAGAAAGGCTTCAGGACTGTGTTGTATATATGTGTAGTCTGTTTGTTAGTGTAAGTTTCGATTTTGAGTCTAGAAGTCTTATTAGGAGTTTGTAACGTCTGTTAGTCTCTGTACGTTTAAGTCTTGTGTGTGGGTTCCAAGTCACACGGGTGTCAAAGTGTAGCTCAAGTGTCGTGAGAGGGGATGCCAGAATAAGACTAAATAGAAATTGTAAGCGTAATGCCGAAGTAAAGTAGTATATATAAATGAACTCTTCATCGCGAATTTCCTCTTTCAGTTAAACCTAATCAAAATAAATATTTGTTTTTAGTCTGTAGAATTTTGTTTATCAGATTTAACTTTCTTGTATTTTCTAAGAACAAACTAAACAACAGATGAGTTTTTGAGACCACCAAGGACTAGGAAACAAAGTAATCCCTCCTTAGGCCTCTGTGTTACCAACTCCTAAGTTACTTTGTCAAACTCAGCTTAGCTTTTTGTTCTATACTTCATTTTCCATTTATTATTCAAGCATTCCCTAAAATTGCATTAAAAGCTTTTTGTAATAACATTGTAAAGTTCTAAACGATGCAAACTAATTTTCATTAGAATAAATTCGCGATTTTAAAATATATGTAAAACTAAATTATTTATAAAGATATTGTATCACACACAATTAAAACACACAACATAAGAAGTTCAAATAACAAGAAATTAAAATTAATTCAAAAATTGAATAAATTAAAAGAGAAATAGAAGCTAAAACTATGTAAAATTTAGTTAAGGATGCACTAAACATTTCCTTAAATTGCCGCGAGAAATTTATTTTGTATTTCCGCGAATAATTTCCGTGATTTGAGTAGTGCAACTCGATTTTACGTTATGACACTTATATATCAGATGCTTGATATTTCTGGATTACATGCCCAAGCAAATTTATTGACAAAATTAAATGTTATAAATATACTTGAAATGCACCTTAGCCGGTAATATAGTGAGTAAGGCATAATAAATGTGTTTTTAGTTCTCCATCTGTGAGCTTATCAGAACAGAAGTTTGTTATCGAACAAGCATTACTGACGACTATTAACACCTCTGATCATGCTATCAAGAAGGCATATTATTATCCGTTTGTTATTTCGATTATATATAATAGTAATGAAACAGATATACGATTCGCACAATCAAAGCTAACATACTGGGTATTAAATTTAAATTGATAATTCCTTATTTATATGTCAACTGGTAAATCACAAACGAATTCTATATCAGTATTACTCTCAACTAAGCCAATAAATCAACCACATCCATAGATTATATTTTGATGAAAGAACTCACAAATACATACAACGAGTTTTCTTCAACTCTTTTTGACTTTTTTAACAAAAATCTTTTAAATGATAATAAAAACATTAATATATTGGAAAATTAAATAGAAAAGTATAGGAAAATTAATTGAGAACTTAGAAGAGTTTTAAATTTTAATTATTATTTTTATCTGCTAAACAATTATTAATTACAAATTAATCATTAAGATGCGTTAAGGTTTTTTTTATTGTTTAACCCAGTGTTTCCCAAAGTGGGCGGTGCTTTGATATCGGGGGGCGCTAATGCAAAAAAGAGTGGGGAATCTATTTCCTTAAATTGAAAATTTCATGCAATATAATTTCTAAATTTAAGTGAAAACACCACATGTAAACTTCTAGGAAAAGGTTTCTTAAAATTATTTGTTTTAATAATTTATTTTTATGTTAAAAGTATATTCTCATCTAAGTTTCTTTTATTGTGTATTAATTCTTTTGCATAAATATGCTATGAAACAATACATATATTGGATTGTAAATAAATATTCGATTAGTCATTATATTAATTTAATTATTAAAATGTTATTTAGTCTAAGATTCTGATTATTGAGGAGTGTTGAGTATAGGTTTACGGACCCAAGGGGGCGGTCGCTCGAAAAAGTTTGGGAAACACTGGTTTAACCGATCTCCTGACGGGTGATCATATAAGCCATTTACCGGCTTTTTGTTTAATCGGTGATTCTACAGATTCTACATTGGGAGTCCTAAATTTTGTCTTACTCAAGTGTATTTAGAGTAGCGATCTTTAACAAGTACGTGGCATTGTACAGGCTCAGGGTCGATGGTTTAACTTTCTCTCCGAAGGACAACCTCATGCGTGAGTAAATCAAGGGCCAGGAGGGTATGGAACCCCGGACTACCAACCCAAAGACGAGTACGTTAACCACTGAACAAACCTCGTACAATTTTTTTTTCGTGGAAATGTGTTCATGTATTCCAGGTTAAGAACCAATAGATTAGACTACTAGTTCTACACAAAGATTAAATTCAAATAAGATCAGTCATTTAAATGTTTAACGCTATAAAGGTAAAATATTCACAATAATATTTCACTCCATGTTAAAATTTCAACTGGAAAAGGATAATGATTAGTGCTACATTAACTGTAACAATTTATATCAGAAACCTTCCATGTCATTATTATATTTATAAAGGACAGTCAATGGGTGTAAAACTGTATCCCATTAATTGACAGTTTTTTGACAGTCACTAAAATCCGTTTGGTTTGTTATTTCTCTGTTCAACGAATAGCTCCCAGTATTGTCTGTGCTCCGTAGGATCAAGGATTGATTAAGTCTAGGGTGAGAAAAGGTTTTCGAGAGGGCTCAGAGGGAAGGAAATTCCCATCATTAACTTTTCTATCACTCATTAAATATAATGAACTCTTCATTTGGCATAAATGTTGACAACACAATAGAATGGGAGCTTTAATTAAATTAGTATTAATAACTAAAAATGAGTCATCGATATATTCCAGGACAAAAGGAAATCAATGTGAATGATGCTCGATATTTTGACTTAAGGTGTACTTGCTGTTGGCACTGAAGGTGTTAAATGGGAGCTTTGTTCATAATCCTATGTCCTTCATACACGTATCCTCTTAAGACGAACGAAAAGCTGTCGGCCAGAGAGACTTTACACTACGCACAAGCAAACATTGTGCTAATCTATAGAAATTAAACATCCGCTTCCCATGTAATATGAAACAGAATCGAACCAAATATACAAAAACAAATACTGTACTTCTCATCGTTAGAGTTTCAAAGGATTAACCAGCAGAAACGTTGACCTCCTTGCACCTGTTATTACGACTTTATTCACCTGAAGTCCTTGTTGTATTTATACTTTAAAAACGTAACTTTATTTTACTTGTTTCTTTAGTTTTAACTGCATCACCTTTATTATACAATTATTAACTGTTAATAATTGCAAAAACAAATTTTTTTTTGTTTTTCAATGAAACATCGTTTTGAAGTTTGAATTTACACCTGATAGTCAATAATAGTGTTGTTTAACTAGTCAAATCCCCTGAATCAGACCTGTGAGATGATAAATACGTTGTAAGCACATTTGTTTTATTAAAACAACTCTTAAATTTGTCTCCACTTACGGTGTTCTTCTGATGACGAACAGTCGTTCAAAATGTTGATAGTATGAGTTTTGTTCTGTTCGGTGTAATTAGTATACAGTATACTTTAGTACTTTTTCTATATTCTGATATCCTCCTTCAGTAACATACCATAAACCTCTTTGCTTCAAAATTATTTTCCCTGATATATCTTCAAGGTTTCCTAACATTTCTAAAGATATGAAACAACGAGATCTTAGAGTCCTCTTTGTTCGCAACTATGCAATAGACTGCAGCAAACGATTCCACAGTAAACTCTCAACTCATCCAAACCCACTTGCTCAAAATCTGTCCCAACTAGTAATCCCCAAAGACGACTAAAACGGCAATGGCCACGTGGCCTTCCGTCGTCATAAAGATTAAATATAGTTACGGAGTCCCACCAATGGGTGTCCACGCCCGTTTTTTGCTACTAAATCAAAAAGCTAAAGGAGAAACAACCCTGAAACAAAATTACTTCTAAATACATGAAATTGTAGTCGAAGTATCCAAAAATATAAAAAAAAAGATATGAAACAGTCTTGTTGCCATAGCTTTCAACTTGCCTGATTATTAACTTGCCCAATCCTTACTTTATTCCCATCCATACCTCTCCATCCATCCTCCATACCTCTTTTTAACTATTTCCAGTTCTTATAACTGCGTCTACACTGCAAGTATAGTGTTATTTATGTTAGTTTGTCTTCCATTAAGCTAAACATTCATATGAATTGCCATACGGATCCGTCCATCAGAGCAACAATCTATTAACGACGTTTTCATAGTTCAAATTTTATCGATATTTGTATACATAATACATAGACTGATATATACTAACTAAATATACACGAGTGCAACAATCTACCATTAACGACGCTTTCATAGTTCAAATTTTATCGATATTTGTATACATAATACATAGACTGATATATACTAACTAAATATACACGAGTGCAACAATCTACCATTAACGACGCTTTCATAGTTCAAATTTTATCGATATTTGTATACATAATACATAGACTGATATATACTAACTAAATATACACGAGTGCAACATCTATCTATTAACTACGTATTCATAGTTCAAATTTTATTAATATTGTAGGATAAAAAGCTAATGAAATGGTCTCCACATATAACAATTTAATGGTATAAACAACGCGTTTCGAACAGTAGTGTTCTTCTTCAGGCATTAACTAAAAAATACAATGTCATCAATACGTTAGAATTTTATCAGTATTTGTATGCATAATACATAGACAGATATATACTAACTAAATATACACGAGTGTAACAATCTATCTATTAACGACGTTTTCATAGTTCATATGTTATCAATATATGCATAATACTTAGAGGGATATACTGACTAAATATATAATAAGTATTTTTTTCGCGGAACTTAAGAAAATCATCTTATAAATAATAATAAAGATGCTTGCAGTCAAGCTGATATTAGTCGATGATTAGAAGACAGAAATCTGGTTAATAGAGCGTAAAAAATGCCTTTTATAATAGGGGATTACTAAACGAGATGAATACAGGAACGGGAGTAAGGAGCGCTTCCAACTCCATCTTCACTGCATTAGAATTCATCTGCATTAAGTATCTCCAAGCCACCCTAAATTGAACACTTAATAGCATACAATAATTACGCCTTGATTCAGCCCTCTTCCTCCTTTCATTCGTGATAGAAGGTTATTAAAATTATAACACTCCAAATAATAATAAGCAAGTATTTCATTAACTTGATTTGTAAGGGACACATAACACTTTGATTTAAATTAGAAAGTATTCTAAATAACCAATATATTCATCTTCACTTTTTTATTTATAGCTAAAATTATTTAAACCTAAATTTGCAAACCCCCCACAGTTTGCATCTTAGTTGGACGAGGGCCTAGTCGGTGCCTTCAAAGAAATGGTGGAGAGATATTTCAGTTTACTTACTTGAAGAGTTGTAATAGCCTGTATTATGTTTATGAGTAGTCGCGATTATTATGTAGTCTGTCACCATTAGTCCATTTATAATCATTGTGTTGTTATTATTTTGTTAGTAGTGTTGCTTTATATCATCGTGATCATTATCATTGCTTAGTATTACATTTATTTAGATTTAACATGATATTTTATATTTTCGTTATTACCATCATTGTTAATAATTATAATTGTTCAGCTGCATTATCATAATTTAATAAGAATTATTGTGTACCATTGAAGATTTTAATGCATGTAATGCCTTCCGGTGGAGCATGTTGTTAACATAAAATTGAAAGAAACTAAATTAAAATGTCTAGGAACTAATGTGTTTCTGATAATAGTTCATATTTATAGCGCAACATACAATTTATATCAATTCATATAATCATTTAATATATTTATAATTTTTCAATAATCTGCGTATATAAAATACAAAGATTGTCCGTCTGTCCGTCATAGAAATAAAACTAGAGACATTTAGATACAATGAAACATATGGATATTATGTATTTTTTTAGGAACTAACTACGGTATTTTGATTTTGATCAGAGTCCATTTTTTGATATCTTCCACCAATAAACAAAACGCCGGGGTATAATCTACCGTCTAGGTAATGCCGGGTAGTATGTATATTTTATACATCTGTAACATTTAATTTACCTGACTTAAATTAAATAATACTACTTTCATATTAATATTTTAATATTAATATGAATATTAATATTAATTTAAAATCAATGATTTTAAATTCAAATGGTGGCAATCATTTCATCTTCAAATAAATGTTTTCTTTTATTGTTTTAACCGATTCCCTAGCGGGTGATAACATCAGTTAATTACCGGATTTTTGTTTGATCGGTGATACTACATTGGGGGTCCTAAATTTTGCCTAACTCAAGTCCATTTCGAGTAGGGATCTTTAACGAGTATTTGACATCGTACAGGCTAGGGACCAACGGCTTAACGTCCTCTCTAAGAGACGATGTATTCAGATTTAATCACCTCTTACGTAAATAAATCGAGGGCCAGGTGGGTATCGAACTCCGGACCTACTGGTTCAGAGGCGAGTACTTCATCCACTGAGCTAACCTGCCCTCTTTGGAATCATTGAAATAGACCAGACAATAAACGTCTTTCAAATGTATGAATATTAGAAGTATTTGAGTTTTTTTTTAGACACTTTTTCAATAGAAATACGATCCGAAATGGACAAATACAGTTCAATGTAGATGAAGAAACATATATAAATTAAGGACACACACATTGTTGGTCTCCAACTGTCTCTGCCCCAGTGCGCTTGGTCTCCCTCTCTTATCTCTCCTGAAGACGGTTCAAACACAACATTAGAGACTCTAAGTGTGTTTTTAATTTCTCTATCTTTCTTCATCTTCAATGAACTTGATTTTTTTTTTTTAGAGACCTACTATTCGATGTGATACGACTTAGCATTTTGAATGTGTAGAAACAACTACGTTTTTTTATTTTATCGATACTTTATGGTTAAATTTGGAGCTAACCTGGCCCCCATTAAAATGTTAATACAGATAAAAATGAATTGATATAAGAAAATGGATTAGTTTGAAGTATAATTTCAGATAGCATTGCGCGGCAGGAGGCACAAGTAATGATTCTCGAATATTTAGGTTAAGGTAGGATGTGAATATACTGCAAGGAAAATAAAGAATTACATTTATTCCACTGCCTCAATTCAAAACCATAGACGTAATGTGTTTATATGAATTCAAATATATCTTGAATGGGAATTACCAAGACTGTCAAGTGGACTACATCAGGCAGTAATTTCAATTAATCACCCTAAAATTGGCGGTTTGGATAAATTAGCAACCCAGTTGCTTCATTTGATTTCCTATCGATAATTGTCATTTAGCGAAGGTAAACGTGTATTGTGCTCTATACTCATATGGTCAATCATAACGTCAATCTTTTGTGTTACAAATCTATCTGTTATAAATATAAACAATTTCTACACCCTGTCTCTTATACACGAAATATAAAAATAAACGGTAATATTTATAAACTGGAAGAGCGTACAGATTGTGAATAAAACTGAACAAAAATGTAACAAGAATCCGTTAGTTTTTCAAGTTTTCAAAGCCGACTTTCAGTTTCAAATAAAACAATTTTGATATTCCTTTGACAGAAATATCAAATCAATCCTTGGTTTGAAGAAAGAAAAAAACTTATAATTATCAACAATTAAACGCATTTCGGGTCCGATGGCTTAACGTTCTCTCTAAGGGATGACGTACTCAGATTTTTTCATCTCCCGCGTGAATAAATCGAGGACCAGGTGGGTATCGAACTGCGGACCTACTAGTTCAGAGGTTATCCACTGAGCTATCTTGCCCCCTCTCCTCCCCAGGAATTTTAACACGTTTCAAGTGTTCAAAAAACACATTCAAAGTTTTTTGTTTGAAAATAAATTATTTTATAACAATTAACGTTTTAATGAAAATAATTAGCAATACAGTATTGATTTGAACCAAAAACAAACACAAAACAAATACTGCACGAGGTCACATGCGTAATTATAAAAAAAAAACACTTAGAACTGAAAGCACTTCAAAATTTCGACTTCTAGATTTTATAAAGTTTATCAGGACCCGGTCAGTTCTTCAGGTTTAAATTAAACTGTTATTGGTAACGTTCCGGTTTTTATTTAAAACCTTTTATTTTATACCTTTTATACGTAGAAGTATAACATTATGAAAAATCTGGAGTGGCCTACACTCAACTTTACTATAATTAAAAAAAGTATCAACCGGTTAACAACATAAAGATTTTTGTCTTCTCAATAGCTTTCACATTCAATCATAAGTCAAAATTTCAATATCTGTTGAAAAAAAAAACTTTCTTGTTGTTTTAAAAATTTTGAAATCCCTTATCTTTTTCTGATTAAATCATGAATCTGTACTTTATACCACTGTCTTAAAGTCCTATCCGTTTATCCAATGTAGTGGTGTTCCAAATCATTGCATTTTAATCTCTAAATCTTATTTTAATTGATTATTATCACTATTTAAAAATTCAAATGAGGAAATATTTCATTACTTAAGTAAAGACATTAATTTACAAAATCAAATGGTTTAATGCATTTCTATTTATATTCGGCAATCAAATGTAATAAACACTATGTACACTTTGAAGACCATTTTTATTGAAAATATTAACCTCATCTATGAAAGATTATGGACTGTAACGTCTACACAAACTTTAGATACGCACGCACACGCGCAGACATCATTGGAAAACCGTCATAAATAACTTTGGGACCTTAAAACATGTAAATCGGTCAAAATATCGAGATGGAATGTTTTCACGATCACTATACTTATAGTAAAGTAACAAGCTTTATTGTCGTTTACAAGTCAACTTTATGTGGAAACATTTCCTACAATTCACAATAAACTTAATGTATATACGATTGGAGTAATATTAACCACCAGGAATATATTTTTTGCCTTAATATACTAGTTTTTCGGGTTAATTTAAAATAACCAATGTTTTATTTAAACTTCAACATACTGTATATGTATTTTCAAGTTGACAAACTATAGATATAAATATATAAATTATAATACAATAGAAATGAATTATTTTAATTTAGACTTGGAATATTTTAAATTAAACTAGGATTATTTTAAATTAGGTTATGTTGCAGTGGCAGTCTCACAAGAGAACAGACATGGGCCGAACTTTGGCCCTTTGAGATACTACACAATGATTCTACATTGGGAGTCCTAACTGAAGTGTGTTATTTAGAGTAGGGGCCTATAACGTACATATACTTGACATCGTACAGGCTCGGGGCCAACCACTTAATACCCACTCCCAAGGACGATGTATCAGATTTTTTTCACATTCCAAAGTAAATAAATCGAGGACCAGAGTGAACTTCGGCATTGAACTTCGGACGAACAGTCCCTAGACAAACATGTTGACTCTGGACTAATCTGACCCCTTTATTTAAAATGAAACTTGGATTAATTTAAATTAAGTTGTAGTTGGTGCATAAAATATAATGTTAATACATCTAATTAAGCAATTGATATTCACCAATTATTCAATGAGGTATTTGTTGTGTTATATATTTATTGATATTCACTGACTAAAATTCATTCACACTAAGAGCATGGTATATAACACAAATAATACTATGAACAAATAAAATAGGAGAATTTACAATAGTGCAATAAAAATAGTATAATAGTACAAATATAGCAAAACAATATAGTAGAACAATTAAAACACTGTTAGAAGGATTTTTTAATAAAGTATAGATTAGGCAAAGTAAAATAATATTTTAGAAAATAATAAATTTTAATGTTACAATACAGCATAAGAGAATAACATTGTTCAAGATCCAAAATTACTAATTGAAATTTGGAAAATAGGTACAACTAATTCACTAAAGAACTGTTTACAGTGATATTAAAAGAAGCTTTTTCAATATTTTTATAGAAGAAACTATTTTGACTCAGTTGATAAGTTCCCTGAGCATTGAAAATGACTACAACGTGATTTTTTGTATGATATATATGGTGGTAATCATATTAAATATTCTATTTTCCTGGTGCGGTGTAATGGTGATCAAAATATACTATTACTAATAATATATTACTATACATAAACGTGAAAAGTCTGAAGAATTATCAATCCAACTCGTAATGTAGAAAAGAAAATTAATATCATGTTTCCACTGACCGTAACTGTGATGAATATCTTCTGTATTCTTGCATTATCGTTTAATCAACGTAAAAACTAATTGAAAACAGATATATTGAAATAAATTTTTCAATCAGAACACATTTGAATTCGTCTAAAACTGTTACAAATAAAAGTGACGCTATTATGAAACATATGAAAAGGACTTGGAAAAAAATGAGAGCTATGATTGGTTGAAATGATCATACGATAGAAAAGACATGCGCATTATGTGTAACGTTGGCGGGAAATGAAGGGACTAACCATATTCTGGCCGGATAATAATTATTTATACACTAACTGGAGACCTTTGGACCTGAATTGAATTCCATTGAACGTTTTAAAAATCATTTCTAATCCGTTTTAACTTTGATAAAATAACTTTGTTTTACTACCTTTATTGAACATATAAACTCCATATTATAAGATTTCTTTTTTTTTTACTAAAAGTGATGATAATAATGTCAAATATAAATAAGTTATTATAGGTATTGAGTTTCATATTATTATAACAACTAAAAGTAACTTTGTTTTACTGGCATTATTTAAGTTGATAAACTCTGTATTAAGAGGTTTCCTTTTAATTTATTATAAATAGTCACAAAAGTGTAAACATAAATATGTTACTAGAAATATTGAATTTGATATTAAATTATCAAATAGCATAACAAATAACACCAACCTTCTCTTACTGCATATGTACATCTTATACATCCTTAAGATCTACCTCTTGAATTTCATAATATTAAATACAATTTCTGGAAGGGCGATTATGCTTTAGTATTATCAAATTTACCGGAATTTAGTTTAGCCACTATATTTTCATTCTCGAGTATAAATGAATGCACTAATTATTTATTTATTAAGTATTTCACTCATCATAGACCATTGCGTAGCTAATTAAAACAAATAATACTTCAACTTATCCAAAATGGTTCCTCTAGGAATTAATAAATGAAATCTGCAGTGGCCTTCACTCAACATGACTATAAGTAAACTTAATATCAAACTTCTTGGATATATAATATATAATGTATCATCAGAGCATAATGTAAACATCTAAATGGGAGATGTTTATTAGTCTTTCATTCCTGAGGTAGTACATATAGTGATTGATCGACTTATCAATATATAAGCTTATTTTTGTAAATCACACCACTGATGAAAATAATCTCATTAGTATAACTACAGCAGTAATAACATTTTTGAAAAGCAAAAGTGAAAATTTCTTGATAGGAAATAATCTCCTGCAAGAGAACATGGCTTTTGTTCAAGTAGTCAGTGGATTTCTTTCATCGTTTACTTCACCTCCTTCTACATGCTTACAATTTTATTGTTTAAAGAATTTAGTAAACAATGATGTACTCTGCAGATATTCACGAAAGTCTTAAAGTAAAAAATAAGTGAAGAACTATACGATGACTATTAACAAATGAAAGAACTGGTTATGGGAATGCTTGACGGGAAGTCTATCATTCATCAAGTTATTAATGGTGACGCATACCAGACAGCTAAAGAGAAAGCAATTTGACACGGATCTTCAAATATTCAAGAGTTTAATATTATAATATCAAATATAAGAGTTTATATTATACGAAGTTGTCAGAAGTAGTACTTTAGAAAAGAAACTGCAATTGTGATGCTAATTCTACAGAGGCTACGAGAACTGAAGGAGACTTCATAATGACGTTATCACGGACACAGCTTCATTAATCACAAACAAGGTGTTATATGCCATGTACATTCCTCCTAGTATCCTTGTCTTAAGGTTATCAATGGAACGATACAATTGTTTTAGCTGATTAATACAAAAAGTGGTAACACAGTATTGTGAAGTTAAATTAACATATTTAGTAATTCTAACAGTTAGGTATGTTAGGTAGAGATTTTTTTGTCTAACAGAAGTTATAGATTTATGTTAAAAAAAGGGTTTATTTGATTTAATAAAATAAGCAACAATGTGAAGATTTTTCACAAGAAATTTTAAATTTTGACAATACTGATATAAAATTTTGACTGAAAAAATTAAATATAGTTTTAAATTTGAAATATTTTGCTTAGCCCGAATGAACGCACAACTAAATTACTTTTAAATAATTATTTAGCAAGAACCAAACACACACATATATATATATATATATATATAGTTTTCTATGGGTTGTCCGGGGAAAGGAATATGATTCGATGCGATGTTGACCAATGGGAGTAGAGTTACAGGTCTAAGCGTAAGGTCCCAGTTGCCCGCTGCTCAGCAAAAAGCCTTTGCGTTCTGCCAATAGGTATAGAGGTTGCACAGTCCCTCTGTGTTAAATGATGTTTGGCAGAAAACATTAGCCTCACTTTACAGTGAACTCCTGTTCCCTTTCTATTTTTGATTTTTGTGGTGGTTGGGTGTTGCTGTTGTTTACTATTTTCTGTTACGGATATTGCTGGATATTTAAATGATACTCTCGGTTGTTTACTGCGAAAAGCCGCCTTCATCTTCATGCCAACAGGGGTAGAGGTTGCACAGTCCCTCTTGATTATTCAGTATTCAATAATCAAGAGGGACTGTGCAACCTCTACCCCTGTTGGCATGAAGATGAAGGCGGCTTTTCGCAGTAAACAACCGAGAGTATCATTTAAATATCCAGCAATATCCGTAACAGAAAATAGTAAACAACAGCAACACCCAACCACCACAAAAAATCAAAAAAAAAAAATCAAAAATAGAAAGGGAACAGGAGTTCACTGTAAAGTGAGGCTAATGTTTTCTGCCAAACATCATTTAACACAGAGGGACTGTGCAACCTCTATACCTATTGGCAGAACGCAAAGGCTTTTTGCTGAGCAGCGGGCAACTGGGACCTTACGCTTGGACCTGTAACTCTACTCCCATTGGTCAACATCGCATCGAATATATATATATATATATATATATATTGTGTTGAACTGAATTGCCTTAATTAAACTTACCTTTTTTTTGAGCAGTTTCTCATATTTAACTATGAGAAACTGCTCAAAAAAAAGGTAAGTTTAATTAAGGCAATTCAGTTCAAGACAATATGTATAAAAGAAGGTCTGCTCCCTATTTATACTAATATATATATATCATGATTTGTTTTCTTGACCCACATATAATAGACAAAGAAAAACACACCCAAAAGAGACTAGTAAAGGAAATAATACACATAGGACAAACGAAAAACACTTGCAACTCTAGAACAGACATAGAAAAATTTAGCCAAATTTATACAAACATTTTTACACAATACAAGAAAACAAACCATAGGGACTAACAAATGAAGAATAGGCAACCCAGTAAAAATAATATAATAATAAAAAAAAAATAAAAATAAGAAAAAAAATAGGGGAAAAAAACACTGTGTACTCAAACAAGCAAAACAGAACATAACCGTAAAGAAACCTCCCAGAAAACAAATAGTAACCATCATGAAACAGTATTAAAGAAGAATGCTGCAACATAAACAGATTTCCAAGGTAATCAAATAGTGATCTCTATACTTATGCAATAATTCTAAAGCAATAGAATAATTATAACAATATCCTTATGTTAATGTATAACAAAATAATCCAGAGTCGTAATAACTGTTTTATCAAAAAATTCCTCTTTGTTACCGAACATATTAAAATGTAATAAAATTACCAAATAGTAGTAATAGTAGTGCTAATTGTAAAACAATCATGTTGTAGCCCTGAAGATGACATAAATATATGTCGAAACGTCGGCAAATGGACTAGTTTTTATCATTGGACCTCAAACCTCAAGAAAATTACTATATATATATATATATATATATATATATATATATATATAATATATATAATATATATATATATATATATATATATATATATATATATATATATATATATATATATCAGACTAAACTAAGCCAAGCATTTAATGAAACATGCATGAATGAAGGTCTGCTCCCAAAATCCACAAATTATATATGTATATATATTGAATGTTTTCCTTATCTCGATCACATATATTTAGTACTATTTTTCTTTTTTATCAAAGTTTGGTCTAGCTTCAATAATACAACACCTTTAAGCCGACGTTTCGTCTATATTTGTAGACATCATCAGGGAGACATCAATACAGAATTGAATTACACAAACCGTTATGTAGTTGCTTCCATAGAATAGAAAAATACCAAGGTAATTATGAATATTAATTTAATAATGTAATACAATTACTTTTCATATTATTGTAATTAAATTCTGTATTGATGTAGCCATGAAGATGTCTGCAACTACAGACGAAACGTTAGCTTAAAGGTGTTGTATTGTGGAAGCTAGACCAAACCTCGATAAAAAGAAAAATAGTGTTTTATATATATATATACAATTAAAAGAAACGGTCCAGCGGACTTTTTTAAATAAAATAAATTCAAAACGAAGGAAACACACAGAAAGACACAGACATAACTCACATCGATATGTCGACCATCGTCGTCATCAGGGGGTGTAAAGATGACGACGATGGTCGAAATATCGATGTGAGTTATGTCTGTGTCTTTCTGTGTGTTTCCTTCGTTTTGAATGTATTATTATTATTATTATTATATATATATATTAGACGACATATTAATGACAACTACACCTGTAAGTTGTATCCATACAACCCATATCATAAAAACTACAAATTAGAATATCCATCACCTAGACAGTTTTTTGAGGTCTTATCTCTTAATTTTATAAGTTTATAAAAATGATGCAATCATTGTAGAGCCACTTTATAAGAGCTATACAAAAGTTAACACGATTTGAACCTAAGTAATTTCAACAAATTAAAAGTGTTCAGTTTCAGAGCTTGCATTCTCCTCTTATTCTGCTTTTCAAGCATAACTCATAAATTATTAAGGCCGTTAAGAAAAAAAAACCTGAAGAGATTTTTTAATTAAAAGTTTGATTTGGATAAGTAATTTTTAAATTTGTTAAATTCTGTCATAGAAATAACAAGGACTCGGACGAAGTGATAAAACATTTGTTTTATAATTTCAATATTGACAGCAAACTGAACAAAATTAATTGTTTCCGGTTCTCTTCTAGGCATGCAAGCATCCTCCAACATTATAGATAAATTGGACAAATATTCCTGGTGATTCAACATTTTAAAGGCAACTTTTATATTCTTTAAAGACATTTTGCAATTAAAATTATGTTTCTACTATGATAACAAATTTTCTGAAGGATTTGTGGTTACAACTACATATTTATACAATCATGTTTAAGAAACAAAAAAAAAAATGGTCTTATCATACCGAAATTCAAATTTAATAATTATTTATCCATGAAAATTAATGTCAACAAATTAAAATACTATGACTTAGGCTTTTGAGCGTGTGTATTATTATGATGGCTCTGTTTATGTAAATTGTTGGAATTTGTTTCGGTTTAGCTTGTGGATTGGCACTAATCTGTCAGGTTGGCTGTATTAATTATGTAAGGTTACTATGATTGCACTGGTTGGCGTTGAGAGACAAGTAGGATATTTGAGTTAGTGAAGCTAGCCAACTTGTATTGATTACAGCAAATTAGGGAGTAGGTTTGGTTTGGCAGAGGCAGTCTCACAAGAGAACATACACACAGGGCCCAACATAAACCCTTTGTAATACCACACAGTGAACATTCTGTATTGAAGGTCCTAAATTTTGCCTAACTCAAGTGTACTTAGAGAAGGGGGGGTCCTTAACGGAGTACCTGACATCGTATCGTACAGGCTCGGGACCGACGTCTTTTCTATTTGAATAAATCGAGTGCCTGAGTGAGTATTGAACCCCAAATCTACCAGTTAAGAGGTGAATATGTTGCCCTATGCCCCCAAATTAGGGAATAAAGGATACTAAATTTGTGATGCAATTTGAATTATTAAATTATTACGCACTTTCTATGCAAATATTAAATTAATTCGATGTGTTGATCTTACAATTGGGAAAGTAAATCACGTCTCACACTAATTCATCATTATTACAAGTATATAAATGGAATACAATGGTGCATGTTCATTCTGGTTTGATACTCAAAGCTAAACATAGCATCTGCAGACACTAGAATTTAATTGTAATTAAAGCTAGGTACCAATTAACAACAAAACTTGCTAACTACTATTTCAAATAACATGAATTCCCTTCCTACTCCAGTTCCATAATTAAATACACACTAATTACAGATGACGTAAATGACAGAAATTTGTTATCAACATTTGATTTTATTATAAACTAAACTTATAATGACCTGTTGGGTCATCCATCACCTTCCTTTTAAATGCAATCATGTTCACATAAATGCTGATAAACTATAAATGACCCTACTGAGAGTAACATGTAATTAGCCATGTTGAAATACTATTTTACCTAAATGAACTAAAACTTTCTGTAGAGTCTCTCCTTAAGATTTATGAATAGTCATGGCAAATGCTAACTGAATTGGAAAAATTGAATCCTTGAAAAAGAAATATTGCCCTCTTTAGATAAAACAAATTTCAATCATTTCCTTTTGAAACCGTGATGCGATAATTTTATAAACAATGACGTTAACGTAAAGCTCCTCAGTTATTAGTCTTGTTTCATTTTATAAGCGCGGTGAATCAGCATTTCCCATGTATGACAGGAGCTCCTTTTTTCAATTCATTCTATTGTTTTGAAAGTGAAGTACAAAAAGTCCTCTTGGCACAGAGAGTAGCGCAAAAAATTAAGAGGAAATACGTGCAATAAAAAAAAACATCGTCAAAAAACAATAAGATTCCAAAAATGGAACTATGATTTTTCATAGAAAAAAACTGGTTACGTTTATTCTATAACAGAAGTAGATTTTACACCTGGAGTCCGTAATGTTACCTGACTTTTGTTACAACAATTTATTTTTCATTCTTCTTTCTTTTTAATGCCGCTATTTTTAAAGGCATATATTACTTATTGTTTCTTTAATATTTATTTGAATGATCCAGCATGAACTGACATTAACAGGTATTCCAAGTTTCATCTGTGCGCAACATCCAAGGGTTCATCTTTAGTTGACTTATACAAACCTTACGTTATTTATATCAAGTTTTGGAATGGTATTGTAAGAAAGCCCCCATGCAAAAGTCGTGGGTTCGAATCCCACAAAATTATGTATATTTATTATTTATTGAGAAAATGCAAGGCGGCGAGAAATCAAAACAAGATCGGTCATCAAAGTTTTATAAGTATACTAGATTACAAAAAACTGGTTGTCTAATTCAGTTACAATATTTGTCATTTTGTCGAAAATTAAGCGTAATATGTAAATTTGTCAAACTCAAAATTAATTAATTAAATGATATTGGAATATAAAGTAATCATTGCTCGTAAATTTTAATCCCTAACGCAACCGGTTTTACAAAGAGGCTGCAATCAAGAACCTGCTGAATAGAGTCAGGTATGACGACAGTTCATCATTTTGTTGGCGCTAACAGTAATTTTTACTTTATAATAACATTATAATAAACAAACGGTTTTACTTGAAGGACATTATAATAGAAGAGTTCAGTTCTAACCCCCCCCCCCTCACCACAAACCAAACTGATTAGAAATTTGTGCATGCAAGTATATGAGATGAATGCAAAAGTTCGATACAGGGAATATAAGTATAAATATTACCTGTACCTCAGATACAGGGTGCGTCTGCTAACTCACCTGAAACAAACATATTCTTTTTAGTAATTATGCAGAGGAACTTGATGCACAGGTTGCACTCAGTCCTTAACATAGCTATAAAATTTACTTTTTTTTAAAAAAAAAGTTCATCGGCTTTTTAAAAATTAATTTTATATTATTATGCTTATTCTACTATACATAACAGTGTGCAGAAAATAGAACAACAGAAAATGATATTCACATAAATATGGTGCTCTACAAAAGTGTATAATTTTATTAAAAACTGAACCTTGTTTATTCCCACCATCAGATGTTCAATAACGCTCTAAAGCTTTCAGAGCTTACCCTCTTTCCTTAAATAAATTGCTCAATAGGATTTTGAAATACCTTATCACTAAGACTTCTATCAAAAATATATATATGAACTAAATTCACAACAAGATGACATATCATGAATATAAACCTGTTGGGATCATATGGCCATCCAGCAGCCAATTAAGACATCTTCTGTGTGGGGGAATTACTTTGATTACTTTAAAACCTTATCATCGGTACTTCGGTGGCAGAAGCCCTGAGGATGTCTTAAAATAAAGACGAAACGTTGGCAAAAAGGTGATTTAACTAATTAACCCTGACCAAATTCCGAGACGAAAAACTCAGTAATTTATTATTATATATATATATATAAATATAAACTGACTAGCAGTTTGCTTCTCAACGCGAGTACTTCGCACTTCTTCCCGATGACGACGGATGTCGAAATATCGAAGTGAGTTGTGTAGTGACTTTCTGTGTTTTTTCCGGTGTATTAATGTTTTTATATATCATGTATATAAATATATATATATATGATCAAACCACAATATGAAATGAAAAAAAAAAGACTAAAATCTTTCAACCACAACAAGCGGTCTTCGTCAGAGTCAAAAACCCCAAATGCAGACAGCTTGTTGTGGTTGAAAGGTCTTAGCCTTTTTTCCCTAATTTCATATTGCGGTTTGATCATTGATTGTTATTTCACGTGTTTGGTAAAATTCTGTTGAGTATATATATATATATATATATATATATATATATATATATATACAAACAAAACTAAAGTCATCGGGACTCGGTCAGTTCTTCAGGTTGAAATTAAACTCTCATTGCCAACGTTTCGGTCTTTATTTAAAACCTTTTTCATAGGCAGAAGTATGAAAAAGGTTTCTCTTCTTCTTCTTTTGCCTACTTCTGCATAATTCTGCCTATGAAAAAGGTTTTAAATAAAGACCGAAACGTTGGCAATGAGAGTTTAATTTGAACCTGAAGAACTGACAGAGTCCCAATAACTTTAGTTTTGTTTCTATTCCACGGTCAATACTTTTACCAATATTTATATATATGTATATATATATTAAATAATTAGGATTGGCATTAATGTCAATAAATTAAACAGTGCCAGAAATGATAGAATGTTATTGAATAAAAATCACTTTTTATATTTTATTTTGGTGAAGAGAAGCAGTCGTTGGGCGGCAATATGATCATGTAAGACAAGGATCTTTCATGATTCCTCGAGAATGACATTATAATCCTTGATATTGAACTGATAGGACATCGGCAAAGTACAGGCAAAGACTATATACAGTGCCAGACTGGGCACTTATCAAAAGGATTTTAACAAATAGCAGGGTTTGGTCTCTTCCGGTGGTTTTAAAGCAAGCGTTAGGTCATCTACCATATCGTCCCACTCTAAGAAGAGTTTTGATTTACACACAATAGACCAACTTAATAAACGGGATAAAACTGACAACTGACAGTCTTTGCTCCTTTTAGAATATAATTTTAGACGAAGAATTACGGGAAAATAGCATTTCATTTTCTATTCGACCCACTCGTCCAGTGGCTTGAATAAATTTAGTACAACTAAATCACTTTACATATGGTTAAGCTGACGTCTTTTGTGCAAATCATCAAATCATTTATTTATCATACTGAGGGGTTCCATGTTCCCTTACACTTTCATATAAATTGTATATGAAAAAGTGAATTAGTCAAAGATATTCATATATTGTAGGGTAAAAAGCTAATAAAATGGTCTCCACATATACAAATGTAATCGTATAAACGAAGCGTTTCGAACACGTAGTGTTCTTCCTCAGGTATTAACTACAAAATACAATGTCATCAGAGAGTTATCTATAGTACAAAATGAAAATAAAATAAATAGACGTGGGAATAGGAATAAACGTGTGTTTCCTCACTCTGTGTGTTACTCTTCTTGAATTTTGAACTCGTTATATATATATATATATATATATATAATATATACAGAGTTGACTGTCGTCCCTCCGTCAATTCACTTCTTCTCCTGAGGACGACCGCCATTACGGTCGAAATATTGAAAAGTGAGTCTTTGTTGTGTTTCTGTTTATGTGTCACTGCTTATTTTAATTGGTATATATATATATATATATATATATATATATATATATATTATATATATATATATATATATATAACGAGATATGAACTATATATATATATATATATATATATATATATATATATATTTCATAAACAATGGCAGACAAATCAAATGCACTAGTCAGAGGTAGGTCTGTGTTACTTGATGTCTGCACCTGAATATTATGACTCATTTCCGTGTTAGTCACTGACTATTCCATGGAGGCCTTTAGAATACGTGTTTACCAAACAAATTATTGTTTGTTTGTAATATACATACGTATTAGATGTATACCAGGACACTGGACCCATATTTATCAGTCATCTACTGACCCATATTACTGCGAAAATGAGATGTTGAAATCCCATATGATTTCATTGACGGATTATTATATCACCTCGTGTAAGATGCAGGCATGTTGTCCACTTAATCTTGTTCATTTCATGACTTGATTTATTAAATTTAATTGAAATTTGTACTTAATTTTTAATGATATCTTCAAGTTATATACATATATTAGTCATGTTTCAAAAGTAGTGTTCGTAGAACTCCATTTGAAAATTATAATAGTAATTATAATTGATAGGGAATAGGGTTGGCAAATCATGAGCAATAGGAAATTGCTGTGAACTACAAGAGAGAAAGAGGAAGATGTTAAGGGCGTTTTTTCTACTTAGTTTGAGATGGCTGGAGACTATTAGAGTGTTACGCAGGCGGAGCATAGACAATGGAACTCTCCGACAGGGGGGGAACGTTTCGCTATTTACTTCATAGCCTACTTTTAATAATGACAGGCACAGTTAATGTCCAACGATGACTTTTAACAATGGCTCGGGGAATGACAAACTGCCAAATAGTTTTGACAAACTTAATGAAACACATTCTAGATAAAGTCATCTCTCGATGGAGTAATAAATGAACAAAAAGCAATTTCTCAAAGTCAAATTTGATTAGCCTTATTCCTAAAATGGTTTGCAGTGGAAACTCTTTAACATTTACGGTATATTATAATTTTACCTAGTACAATTCAGTATTCAAGTCATTGTTAAGAAATAAATGTTGTTGCATACGATATATAGAAAAAAGTTAATTAGATATTCAGTAAGGAGAATAATAAATGTGAAAGCACTCGAATAGAGATACTTGGTGCAGATACGTGACCTCGTACAGAGATACGTTTTGTAGAGATACGTAGAGAGATACTCTTTCATTAATTACATTTAAGGAGAGAACTTTAAACTTATATTAAAACCTCCACAGAGCTCTGTCCATAAGTTGAAATCAAACAAATTAGTTATAAAATATTAAAATTTAAGTCTAACAATTTTTTAAAATTTTTTATTAAATATAAAATGAAAACTTTATCCAAGCCTTAGAAGTTTGAAAGTCAGACTGAGATTACTCCATCAAGTGTAAAATTATACAAATCTAATGGAAAAAAACGGAGTGGCTTACACTCAACTTCAATATAAGTAAACATAAAATCGAACTCGTTAACAATTAACCGATTTTTTTGTTTTGTTTTACTCTATCTATACAAATATATTGATCAATTATCTATCATTTCTTTATATGTGTCTGTAATCATTTTATCAGTCAAAAAATCTGATAAAATGATTTTTGCCTAAAAACAAATTTTGAGCAAAAAAGGTGACTTTTCCATCAAGTAATATTGCCAGCAATAGGACACATCTACACTACTGGGCAATTTTTTTTTGAAAAAATATGTATTCGATCCATCAAAATGTGTGGACTAACATTTACGCAAACTTTTCTATATACATCCACCCACACATCGAAAAACGTTAAAAAAGGATTTTGGTGACCTCAAAACTAGTAAATCCCTCAAAATCTCAAAAACAATTTTTCTCATGATCCCTATACTTGCTTTATTTATATTAAGGTAAAAAAAAATAACGAAGATATGGAAAATTGATTTTTCTGTGTAAAAACCAGAACGCTATAATAATTAGCAAGAGAAGAGAAAATAATTCGGGAATCAATGTAGAAAATAAAGTTTCCATGTTTTACATCATTTACTCCATGTATTTGATTAAAGGAAAACATGTATCACCATTAGAAGCATATGATTTTTTTACACTTTTTTTAATGAAAATACTACCCGAAAAGGACAAATAACGTTCAAACTAGATGAAGAAACATAGATAAATTAAGAACACACACTTACATTGTTGGTCTCTAACTGTCTCTGTACCAGTGCGCTTGGTCTCCCTGTCTTATCTCTCCTGAAGACGGTTCAAACCGAAAATTGGAGACACAACTGAGAAAATTATAAGTGTGTGTTTTTAATTTCTCTATCTTTCTTTATCTACAATGAACTTGATTTGAAAACAAGAATTGTTTGACTTGAATATGAAATGGAAAACAATACTAACATGTTTCAACCATAACAAGCGGTCTTTGTCAGAGTCAAAAACCAATTTTTCATATTGTGGTTTGATCATTGATTGTTATTTCACGTGTTTATGTGAAATATTTTTATTTTTTACTATTCTATATGATACGACTTGGCATTTTTAAAGTGTAGAAACAACTCATAGAAACAACTACGTTTTTTATTTTATCTATACTTTATGGTTAAATTTAGCACAAAAGGTTTAGGTTCTTCTAGTTTCTCCGTAGAGAAGTGAACTGATGAGGTCAGTGATTAGACTGGATTTAAGAGAAAAGCTATGTACCGTTCTTTGAGTTTCAGTAATAAAGGGAAAACATTGTGAAATACGTGATTCTTTGAAAACGAATCAGGAAAAAAATACATTCAATGCTTGGTTTCTTGATTATCAGAAGAAGTGACATGAAATCATGATTCAGGTCTTGAGTGAGCTAAAAGGCGTGATTTGAATCTATTTGATACAATGAGTGAGAGAGAGAGAGAGAGAGAGAGCTGGGAAGAGACATGCTTGTAACACGGATTTTTATCCAACTCTCTTGATTTACGGCTCTAAATGACAGGACTAAGGCCTCTCGTACATGATCATTTCGTACTTTTCATCCTTGTCGAAATATTACCGTGAAAATTGGTCAGTAGAAGGAAAGTATATACACTCGCACTGCCTCAAAATATCCTTCTTTTAGTGGATACAGCGTGCTTTAGTGCATAACAATGAGAAACATCTGTACAGTGCTGTTAGAACATAGAAAACACCACTTGAATTTCTAAATATAAACACATTAATTATTTTTAATCTTCTTATGGTAATTTTAATGAGTATTTATGTCTATTTAAGAATATCTGCATCAATTAACAATTGTTAATTCTGATTTGTATAAATCACAGTAACTAAATCCATCTTCAAACAGAATTTCTAATCAGCTTTTTATTAATTCGGAAAGTTTAGATTGTAATCTGAAAAGTTTGATTACAATCCAAAAAGTTTTCCACTAAAATTTTCGGTTTTCCTAAACATACACAACTTACTAAGTTCTTTAAATTATGATATTCACGAAAGTAGGTAGGTTTATTACTCATTTCACTTAACTCTCCTTAATTTTCACTTATCAAAAACGTCAAATTCCTCACTAACCTATTGTCAATAATTCTATTGTAATATCTTATTTGTAACTAACTGTGCTTTTAATGTATGTTTAATTTTTGAATGATTAAATTATTTCTTATATCTCCTCTGTTTTGTAGGCCTATGAGAAAGGATTTTAAATAAAAACCGAAACGTTGGCAATGAGAGTTTAACTTGGACCTGAAGAACTTATCGAGTCCTGTTAAAGTTTAATTTTGTATCTATATATTTATAAATAAATGTTTTGTTAAAAGACCTTTGTACTGTGTCATGAATAAATTTCATTGTCTATCTTTCAAGTTTTCTCACCTTTGTTTTAAAACTTTCTGGTTCTACGAGTAAATACACTAGTTCTCCAAATGATTTATTCTTTATAACTGACATGTTTCGGTCTCCTTGACCATCTTCAGAGTTAAGTATACATTTCTTAAATTAACACTATAACCTTCTGTTAATTTAAGAAATGTATAGTGTAATATAGTGGTAGTTTGTAGGAATAAGTTTTTATAAATATGATTAACTCTGAAGATGGTCAAGGAGACCGAAACATGTCAGTTATAAAGAATAAATCATTTGGAGAACTAGTATATTTAGAACCAGAAAGATTTAAAACAAAGATGAGAAAACTTGAAAGATAGACAATGAAATTTACTAATGCCACAGTACAAAGGTCTTTTAACAAAACATATATAAAAGAAGGATTGCTCCCCAAATTTACAAATATTATAAATAAATATATATATATTACTATAAAAACTATCTCATTCATGTTATATTTTTCAAGTTAAGTGAACAATTTTTGAGACATCAACTAGTATCCTGGTTTTTATTATTCATTTAAACACATTAATTATTTTTAATCTTTATTAGTTCTCCAAATGATTTATTATTTATAACTGACATGTTTCGGTCTCCTTGACCATCTTCAGAGTTAATCATATTTATAAAAACTTATTTCTACTAACTGCCACTATATTCCACTATAAATGTTTAACTACTATTTATTTTTTCGCAAGTATTGAGAATTGGGAAAAAATAATTGAAATAAAAAAAATAGTTATTTTTTTAACTGATTACTGTAATTTTTTGTATGTTATGACCCTATTTTAAGACTGTATATTCAGTTAATTTAGTCTTGATAATAATTTATGAATGATAAATAGCTCATTGTTTATATTGATTAATTAGTTAAGAATAGTTTTAAATAAATGTTATAATCTGAATGAGCATAGTATGTTTTTACTTTGATTCAAAAAGGAAAGGGAAGATGTCATGAAGGAAAGGATGGCATGAATATATTGGAAATGAGGAAGCAGATGAAATAAGAGTTTTTGAAGAGGAGTTGGTTGAGTTTTGATGGGTCGTGCTCCCATTGACTAGGAGAGCAGAGATAAGATCGGGCGATGAAAGCCACAGAGACTCGGCGTGTCACTGCCTATCTGGAACAACGGACTCGTTCTCGTCAACTGACGTTCATTACACGTGCAGTCAAGTCGTCTCTGCGCTCTCCGGGACGTGTCACTTGTCCCCTTCCCTTCACTTTCCACACATCTCGCTGCAATTCTCAAAATCACCATCATTGTTCTGAATGCTTCAAACAAAACTGTTGATTTTTAGCTTTTCAAATTCAGTGATTTCCATTAACCGTCTGTTAATTAAAAACAAATATAGATTTAATAATAAAGTAAATGAGATTAAAATGAAATGGATTTTATATTCTGCTTGAAGAGAGGGAAGCGAACGAGAATTCAGCAAATAGTAAAGTTTGTTGTTTCATTTCAACGCTCTCATTTTCGGTGTTGTTTTAGGGGCGGAAACTCTGACTCATTTGGCATCCATCCTTAGCTATGAGTAAGGCGTATTACCTGTTTGAATCTACAACAGGATTCCTGTATTTAAGTTTTACTCAAGTGTAAACCCATTACATCTGCAGTTTGCTCCGAGACGTTCCACGTCTCTCTCTTCAGGGATGACGTTTTACATTCTCTCCGAATGATTACGCAGAAAAAAGTTTCCATTTTCTACCCAAATTTTCCAATCTTAACTGCCAACGGCAAGCATGCTACCACCAGACCACACCTGACTTCAAGGTGGTTAAGAAAGAAAGAAGTTTTAAGTTGTAGATTAGAGATATTCTGTTTTCTTGTAAGACTGCTCTCAACGTAAATAAAATGAAAAAAATATTTCTTATTGCAAAAATACAGACTCCGAAATTTATCAAAACGGTGGTTACTTACAATTTTTAATTCATAATTGATATATTTTATATCTTCTCACTGTAGTTTATTTCTTTCTAAGTGTATCAATCATTAAAATTTTCTTGTTCAGATATCCGTAAGATTTCAATATGTACAGTGATTACTTGGTTCACTCACTTCGCTCACTCACTGAACACTCACTTCCTTAATTCGCTGATCACTCACTCACTGATCACTCACTTCGCTCACTCACTGATCACTCACTTCACTCACTCGCTGATCACTCACTTCGCTCACTCATTAATCATTCACTTCGCTCACTCATTGATCACTCACTGAACACTCACTTCCTTAATTCGCTGATCACTCACTTCACTCATTCACTCACTCACTCACTTCGCTCACTCATTAATCATTCACTTCGCTCACTCACTGATCACTCACTTCGCTCACTCATTAATCATTCAC
The DNA here is from genome assembly GCA_026182355.1 of Hermatobates lingyangjiaoensis. Lineage (NCBI taxonomy): Eukaryota > Metazoa > Arthropoda > Insecta > Hemiptera > Hermatobatidae > Hermatobates > Hermatobates lingyangjiaoensis. The sequence goes on from JAPFBL010000155.1 coordinate 239,014, forward strand.
TTCGCTCACTCACTTCACTTCGATCACTCACTTCGCTCACTCATTGATCACTCTCTTGGTTCACTCACTGACGACTCACTTCGCTATATAGTTATGTACAGTTCTTAACTTATGTTTAAGTTCTTACTACACATTTTGAGTATTTTTTTTTTAACTTTTGTAATACTTACTTTAAGTATCTCAAAAATATCAAGTATCAATATTTAAGTATCATATTTAAGTATCAATAAATGATTTATGATTTAAGTTTATAATTTATTTATTTAAATCATATATTATTAATTAATATATGATTTAAGTATTGATACTTAATCATATTTAAGTATCAAGAAAAAATTTACCAAATAAAAAAACATTGACTTGAAGATTGCATACAAACCTTTCATCAACCATAAATGTTTAATTAAACTTTGACAAGAACTACTTCTTTACGAATATATCGTTTATTCGCTTCCGTTTTCTTGTTTTTTTTTTAAGTTGAAAGAATTTACATAACTTTAAAATGTTGAATATAAATATTTCTTTAAGGTTATTGAAAAGAGTGTTATTTCTAAACATAGATTATTTCATGACATGTATATATATTTATTATTAATCTCGAACTTATATTTATTATTGAGTATACACAAAGTCAATAATATCATATGAAAATATAATATACGCTTGTATTGAGACGTTTTTGAACATAAGTTTGCTATATATGTTGTATCAAAGAAATCATTAACAGTTATATTAAGTCAGGGGCTGATTTTCTATCGAGGATTTAATCGCGGAATTTTAAAATAAGAGCAGGAAGATAAAGTCTGGTAGGAATTAGTTTTTCAAGGTTATTTTACGATATAATGTATTGGTTTGCCAAAAGGCGACTGCTAGCTAAAGAGATGCTAGAATGAGAGTCATTTTTCGTTGAGAACATTAATGGAATGATTAAGGGAATAGCGGTTTGAGAAAGGGAGGAGGGGGGAGGGGTGGGAGGGGGCGCTTAATGCAGCGCAAATAGAAAGCTGTTCAGATTGATTGCGTTGACTTCCGAAACAGAGGAGATGGTTGTGCTAAAAATAGCACCGATGCTGGAGCCCCGTCTTATTCTTGACTCTAGCTCACACAACTTGTTCAAATTGCTGTTCTGCATGGTTGGTCAGCATTCCGTAAACAGATTCTCCCTTCCTCAGCTCCTCATTTCACGGAGTCAGAGACAGCGGGGGGGGGGGGGGGCCTTCTCTTTAACTCGCCCCCAGGCTTCAAAGAGCCCATCTTGATTTCTTTCTTTACATCTTCAAACAGACCACACATGGTATAGTAAATCAAACGTTTTCAGTATCCTACAAGTTGTTTTCTTTTATCCGTCAAAACTTCATTCTACTATCTCTGAAAATCACTTCGATTCTTCTAAAAACACATTTTTTTTTTGAGTAGATCCAACATTCCAGTAACATTTCTCAAGACTTCACAATATCTTTTGCTAACTAACTTTTCTTATCTTCATCCAAAATTCTAAATCACTTATTTCTTAGTTCTAAATATATTCATAAAACATTTAAATTACTCCTTTTCATATTACAAAATTCTTAATTTTTTGTTTCATAAACATTACTTTGAATACTAACAACCACAAATATAATGAATACATCGGTCCTGACTATATCACCAAAGTTAAGCACGTTTGGCTTGGTTACGACTCGGATAGGTGACACAACATGCACCCGGTAATATGATTCACCCATTTTTAAAGCGGTCGAAAACAAAAACGAGTCAAACTCACCCCTTTGAGTAGTATAAAAACGTAAAGTTATTAAATTGTGGGCACCAGTAAACAAAATATTATTATTATAGAAAGACTAAAATTTACACTACATTTGTTTTTAAATTACATAAGAAGTAATAGGTAACAACTTCCTGATGTGATAGCTAACGTCTGAAACAGCAATAATTCTTAAGTACTTGTCGAATTGTTAAATTTACTACCTTCTGTAATGGGAAATACTAGTTTTCATCACTGATATTATCAGCTCTCAAGGTTAACTCAGTTCTTTTACAGTGGAATGCATAAGCGCTTGTTTTTGTTAATTCATTCACACTGATAAAAGATCTCTAGTCAACAGTCTAAAGATAAATTCATTGAATAATTATACTAAACTAACTGTGCATTTCATTTAACAATCATTTCCAACATATCAAGTAACTGAATTAAATCAACAGCTCAAAAAGTGATAACGCTTTGGGTAAGTAAAAATTACACGACATAACTGCTTATTATATATGACCATCAAGAAGTATATATCGATCAATATACATTCAAAAACTGATGGTTTTAGAGAAAATCTAAAAACACGTAGACAATTAAAAATTTGATTCAATATTAACTACAACTTTAATTGAAATTTTTCGTCTCAAAAAATTTGAAATCTCTCTCAAAATCTTGTTCCTAAAGTTTCAAAAGTAAACGTAAAATTCTGTTTTCTTCTCTAAGTGAATGAAGCTAGAAGGTATAATCTATAACAATCAGAGAGTAGAAAACATATCTCTAAAATATACTTTTGAACAAGTTTTAAAATAATGAGTTTTCATAACAAAAAAAAAAGAAAAGTTAACGCTTGTCATTGACTTAGATTTTGACATTTACTTTTCAGTGATGCCGGTATCTTTAATCAGCAGTCTTATCATAACTTTCGTTCATTTAGATAAGTCATAATGTTTCATTCCTTTTGATGTTATTTTATTGATGTTAAATCAAGAAACGTAAGTTCATATTACTAATTTTTTTGAAATTTATATTTATATTTCATTATGAAAAGAACATTCCTTATATTTACATAATGACCAATGATCAAACCACAATATCAAATAGGAAAACAAGATCTTAGTCTTGTTTTCCCATTCCATTTTGTGGTTTGATCATTGATTGTTATTTCACGTGTTTATGTGGAATCTTTTTTTACAAAATGACATGAATAATTTAATTATTATCTGATGACTTAATTTACGATTCACTTGAAATTCAGTGCAGACATTCCACTGAAAAAATGAGAAAACACGAAACCGATATTAAAAAAAAACAAACAAACAAAAAGCCTGTCGAATACACATCATTGGCTAAACTGATATTTATACCTCCTGCACAATTGTTTTTGTTTTTAACACTTAATTAAATTTGATTCAAAATGTATTAACTACTTGATGAATCACTCAGTCAATAAAAAGAATAACAATATAACAATAACAAATAACAATAAGCGATTGTAATATGATGGTTTTTACTGCAATAAATGAAGTGTAGGAAATTACTTTTACTGACAGTCGAATCAAAATAATTAATTTAAAAAATCAGAAAGCTTGTCAAACACAGGAAAGGAGAGGAAAGTTTTAGGATAACAATTGTTTGAAAAAAAATAATCCTTCAGGATGAATTTAAGAAAGTCCTCCTGAGTTTTAATGATTAATGTAAACTTTCAGTTCTTAATTTCACTAATGGTATATAGTCGAAATGAACGAAACGTTATGAGATACCCAAGTGAGAGGGAATTATTTCAAGACGACTGGTTAGGAATATATGCTTCGTTGACAGATTCATGATAAAATCTAAGCTTGAACTTAATTTCTTTTTACTTAATACTCACAACACTAACCGCAGTACATACAGTTCTTGTCTGAAAGACAGATACTTCAATAGAGAAATTTTCAAAAACAGTATTTAATACTGAGATACACTATTATATACTGTTATTTTCTCATTCTAAGTAAAATAGATAAACAAATAAAAGTTTCCACACAAATGAAGTTTTATTCAACAAACAACAACGCGTTTCAAACACTTTATGTTCATCATCAGGAAGACACTAAACAATTTGGTGATGAACACAAAGTGTTCGAAACGTGTTGAATGAAACTTCATTTGTGTGGAGACTTTTGTTTTTTTTATCCATTTTACCTCAGAATGAGTAAATACCATAAAATTACGGATTGCGCAACTAATGTATTGTTATTTTCGTTGTTGTAATTTGCAAGTTGTTATATCAAACAAATAAATGTGCTTTATATAAAATATGATCAAAGATTGTGGGCCACGTTAGCTTAGTGTTTAACGTGCTCGTCTCTGTTAAGCCATATAATACCTTTTGTGGAGCATGTTTCAATAAAGAATTTTTAAAAAAAAAGTAAAGTTAAATGTAGGCTAGTCCAGATTTTTTTCTTATAAATGTACAAGGTTTTGAAACATTTTGCATTAATTTTGACCTCAATTCATAAAAATAAATGTATATTATTTATATCATCTTTTTTTCCCCCTCCCCAAAGTAATACCCCTACTCAAAGGGAGTTTATTGTAATATTTTCACATGCTCCATTTTTAATAAAATATTATTACACTATGTTATATGAAATCTATGTTATTTATATCATATGTACATCTAAGGCGGTTGAGGCAACATTTAATCATGTTATTCTGTTATTCAATAAATTTCTTCTGCAAAATTCTAATTATATGACAGATTTATACCTTTTTTTTTGTAATATGAAAGTAAATTTAGTTTGGCCTGAAAATAAATATAATTGGCTACTTATATATTATTAACTTGCAAATATTTATCTATATATAGGATAATACGGTAGCAAGAAGAAAATACAGCTGTCATGCATAAAACTCACTTCTGTATTGAACTGAAGTACTGAATGAAACAGTACTGCTAAACTGAGCACGTAGAACAGCCACATTCAAAAGAGAGAGGAAATATATTAAAACAAATAATTAACTTGGTCAATTAAAATAACAAGAAAAACCAAATTACTAAAAAGCATAAACTAAAAAAAAATAAGGTCACCATTTTATAATGATAATTAAGAAAGTTGTAAAAAATATTTTGGTTCTTGATTTTGATATGCCGGGGAAGACACACACTTTGTGTGTCTCTTTCTTTGTGTGTTACTTTTCTTTATTCTTGAACTGATTTGCGTCCAGTTTGGAATGTTTTTTCGAATTTTGAGTGAATATATATATAGTTCACACAGGAAAGAGAAAAACAAATAAAGACACACACAAAAGACTCACAACGATATTTCGACAGTCGTCGTCATCGGGCAGTAGTCTCTTTGAGTAGCTGAAGCTAACTTTATATATATATATATATAAAGATTTCACAATAAACACGTGAAAAAAGTTGGGTTTTCGACTATTTGACTCTGAGGAAGTCCGCGCATACGGTTGAAAGATCTTAGTCTTGTTTTCCCATTTCATATTGTGTTTTGATCATTGATATATATATATATATATATATATATATATCTGTCTATGAGTGAGTATGTATTTGTTTGTGGTATTTGTGTGACAGAACGAAAAGGTATCAGCCCAATTTAAATCCCATACATCAAACTTATTTTTAAAATCCCTTTTAAATCTTCTAAAACAGTTTGAAGAGAGAGTTTACTTATTCAATAAATAATATACATAGTTATAACTATGTAGAAATGAAATGTTGCTTAGCAAACATACAATAACATTAAATCAGAAGGTTTTCCGTAATAAAAATGTTCAACATAAGCAAAAATGACCAAAGTCATTCTACTTTAATTTCTTTTAGTTAGTTTTAAAAAGGGTTGTAAAAGATGATCAGGATGAGTTGTAAAGTCGACTCGAATCATGAGTAGACATAAATCAGAATGGATATTGGAAGGAAAATGATGAGCTGGGAGGAAATCTTGACGTTTTAATAAGAGGCTGAAATTAGGGGCTTGGGATGAGCCAGTCTTATCAACTCTACTCTTCGCCTCCATCTGTTTGAAATCGCCTAGTTTCTTATACATACCAATCAAAACAAGTCAACCAGTCCAGTATACCACTTCACTATACCAAGTGACTGGTATACTGCTAAATATAGAGATGCTAAAAAATAGAAGGTATACTTTGAATATAGAAATGCTAAAATACACATATCAAACACTAGAATAAATGAAATCATTGCAAAATAAATAATTATAATAACATTTTATAACGAAATAGTAATATAATAATATTTTAATGAGAATATGTTTATAAAAATGAACAAAAAATTATGTCAGAATAAATTATAATAAAATGAACCATCTTAATTCTTTTTTCTTCATCAGTTTCGGGTATTATCCATCTTCCAGAGTGAAACTGAAAGTTTTCAGAGAGTCATCCTATATGAAAGCTAGTTATTCATTCTATTCGATAGGTTTATCCAATTCTTCTATTTCCATAATAAATTGTCCACAAGACGGTTCTGTTCAGTCAATAATCAAATTTTCATTATCTTTACTTCCTCACTAATTCTAAAATATTTTTATTTTATTTTTAATTTTCCCCTGTTATTGTCCTCTTTGTTTGTTTCTTGACTTTTTATCTTTTTTTTTTTTTTGAAATGACCGTGGTTTGTTTATTTCTGACGCTTTTACATTTTCAACACTTCTGATAGTGTCAGTCCTACGGTCCATTACGATTTACGAATTGGAATATAATATATACGCAATTAAAATATTTGATAACGCGCTAAAAACACTCAGTTTTACTCAGCAAGATGGACACTTCCCAAATTGATTTTACAAGGTTAGTTGTTTCATTATTCTACGTCTCCTTAGTATACGTCTCCTTAGTATACGTAGAATAATAAAGATTATTATTCAACGCTTATTAATATTGTTGTTAACAATCTCTTGATAGTAAAAACAATAATAAAAAGGTAGTTCTAGAATGCAACCATCATTGTTAAAAATACTCATAAATATTTTAGTATGTTTAACTCTAGAGACGAAGAAGTTATTAATTTAAAATATTTAATATTTTAAAAGCCATTCTCTAATGACTTTAAGAGAATGACATACTTCAGGAATGACAGGTCCGTTTTCTTTCTTACGTAGATTTGATGATTCTTTTTTAATATAAACGTAATGAAATTCTGTAATTAAATTTAACATTTTTACAATAACAAATGATTTTTAGAAGGAATTTAATTCAGTAATACACCTGATTATTGCTGAAAACACTTAAGTATTTTGCAGTGACTATTAAGGATAGTGTAGATTTATCATGGAGCCACTATAACAAGCCATGACTAGTAAAACTAAACAGCCTTATCACAAAGTACGCTAAGTGAGAGGTGCATTGTATGATTGAAGATGGAAGTCAAACATTATTGTGCTTGGAAACAGGGAAACCCAAAAACCATTATTCTAATTGACAAAATAAACATTACTCGTAAGATAATTCTAAATATTCAAATTTTGTTTTTCTTTAAAGATTTAGTAAAGTAATGATAATGACTTGGTGAAAACGAAAAAGGAAATTTGACAAATACACCCAATTTATTTTAAGTGTACAAATTCGAAGAAGGATTCTGTCATTCTTTGATAAAAATAAGTATTTATGTGAAGTATAGAAATGCTAAAATACACATATCGAACTCTACAATAAATGAAATCATTGCAAAAATAAACAAAATAAATCAAGAAAAAGTTCAAAATCCTTTCCAGGTAGCTTATTAAACATTAAGCTATTCTACATCGATCTACCTCCAAAAGCCTTCGAAGTTTTCTACCTCAAAATCTTCAAATTCAAATTGTTAGATTATATTTTTGAGCCTTACAGTGATTATTTTAAAATACTTCAATTTATGGTTCAAAACAAATGTTAACTTAATTAATAATATTGTAATATAATTTCAAAAAAATATATGGAAATCATTTAAAAGAAAGAAATTATATAATTTATAAATATAAATTATAAATAGATGTATAAATTTATACATCTATCTTTTAAATAGAATATAAATTATATTCTATTATGACTTCAGGAATGACTGGTTCGTTTTCTTTCTTACATAGATTTGACGTTTCTTTTTTTAATATAAACGTAATGAAATTCTGTAATTAAATTTAACATAATATATGATTTTTAGAAGGAATTTATTTCCATAACACACCTGATTATTGCTGAAAACACTTAAGTATTTTGCAGTGACTATTAAGGATAGTATAGATTTATCTTATAAATCTATAGGATTTCAGGATAAATATATTAAGAAATATATGTTAATCTGGTAACATATAACACGTTCATTCATTGAAGGGTTGATTTCTCCTGCAGGTTGTTCTTAATCACCATGCTTACTGTTTTTTTTTTTTTTTTTTTTGAGGGTGACTGTAGTTCTGCGTCCTAAGAACTATTGTACTTTTTGTTGTAGTTGAGCTTATGTAATAAATTCTAAGTGGAAGTTTGTCGTCCGGACTAGGGCAAGTTGTATTGGTCTTCATAATACCTCTTGGTATACATTCATCAGTTTTATGGGCTTTTGAAATTTTTATTCAAAGTGTGAATCAAATTTACTACGAATTTGTAGGTCAATTTTACTGATAGCTTGCTTCTATATTACAATTTCCAGTTGTAGCTTGGAAAGGTTCTAATCATCTATTTGTATAATGCCTGAAAGAGGTGTTCTACTAGCTAGAATGACAAACAAAAATAGGACAGTAATTCTAATCAAGCATGACAAAGAGTGAATATCTTGAATCAAACATGTTGATGATAATAATAGATCTAAGAATGTAAAGAGACCGACCAAGGATGTGTGAGAAATGACCAGGAAGTTCCCAAGATCATCCAAGCAGAGTGAAACTCTAAGAGCGGAAGGAAAGCGCTCTCACTTCTTGATAGCAATTAACATTAAGATAAAAGAGTCATGAGTGTGGAGCAGTTTCAGTGAGAAAATTGGAAGAGAAACTGCGATGGAACGGCTGTGGATCGCTGCTGCAACCAGACCACAGCAAAAGTGCTTGTCCTTCCTCACCACAAACTAATCACGGTCGTATAGCCCAATCGACCGTGTCACATCCACATCTAGCCATCAAACGCCCAGACCTCGCATCATGCTTCAGCTTTTTCAACTTCTTTTCTTACTAACATTGCATTAACAGCACAAACAAAAGAAATGCTTCTATGGTTAAACTGGTAACAAATTTTTACTTTCGATAAAAAATTATTTAATACTAGCAGTTTTACCTATTCTTAGATAGATAAGAATTTATAATTGTCATAAAAGTGTTTTTATGACTTGCAATGATGAATCACCTTACTAGTGTTATGTGAAAATGCCTGGGTGTTTTACTTTTCGACGAAATAAACTCTACCATTTCTTTCATTTGTAGTTATCTTCTAGTCGGGCAGTCTATTTGTACAAAGAGTTATATACCTCGCCTAACCTTTTAGTCTACCAGACCACAGAAAATCTGGTTATACTTTAATGCTTAACTTAATCATTACAGATTAATTTCAAAAAACGTGTTAATGTTAATTTAATTGTAATAAATTGAATTCTACCACCATTTAGGATACATAACAAATAAGCGCATACAGAAAATTATATACATATATATATATAAGATTTTACATAAACACGTAGAAATAACTATCAATAATCAAACCACAATATGAAATGGGAAAAAAAATTCTTTGTTCTACTAAATTGCATAAAAAAATTTTACTATCAATAAAATTGAACAATAGGTAAATAATTTCAGTCAAAAAGTGCTTATAATCATTCTAAATTTTCTCTTAAAATTTTTTGTTCGAATTACAGAATATTTGAGCAAAAAATTTTTTTTATAAAAATTCGTAACCGGTTGAAATCGGTTTTCTGGAAAAATTACTATTTGAAAACCGGTTTTCTAAAATGTCGGTTTCTGTATAAACCTAGTGGAGATGTAATTCTTGAAATCCCCCAATATGAGTAAATACCATGTTATAACAGATTGCACAGGTAATGAATTACTTGATTATTTCAATATTGTAACTATATGGTTCATATATAATACGAGTTAGTGGCAGGAAGTGCTTTTCTTCTACTACCATACAGCATCAGTTGGTTATTTTTGGTTTTTTCGACAGACTGAATCACTTCAAGTGACAAGAAATGCTCAAGGTCTCTTGAAAAGACTTCATTGTCTTCAGTTCTTGCTATTCATTGCCTTCTCTGAAAACGGTTTAATCGTTCAGTTTACACATAAACCATTCACTGATCATAACCAAAAGCGATTCAATCATTGTATTTCAATTACTCTTGCTCCATCACTTGACATCAAGTGGGCGATTAACCATATTCCTGTTTCAGTTTTTTTCGAGCAAAGCTTTTTAACACTCCATTCTATTTTCTGAGTAAATGAAATTTGAATACATTTTCCGATAACCAGTACATTGAAAATTCATTCCAATATCTATAAATATTTAAATTTTTAAAACATTTTTAATAAATGATGAAGGAAAATATTTTCTGTTAACCAATACATTGAAAGTACAGATTAAATTTAAATAATTTTTTCACACGAGAACACTTTTCAAATAAACCATGCTCTTTTTAACGTTTACCTTGGATCTATTAGGAAGGAAGAAACAACATTTACGACACTTCTTTCTACTTCCAAAATGAAGACTAATCATTCAAAAAAAAAAGTGTTCTCTTTATAAAATTCGTTTTTCTAGAAATTTTCCCTTCTTCAGTATTTCCAATAATGTGTAAATATCACATACTAGCAGACAATACAACTAGAGAATTGCAATCAACAATGTATGACCATTAGAATATACTAGTTTAATGAACTACAAAACTTTTTTTTTAATTACAAGTAGTGGTAATAAAAAAACCCAACTGATATGATGATTACGGTGATGAAGATGCGGTTATAGAGGTCACACTGTAAAAGCACCAGTCAAGGTCATTTATTTCAGATTCTGCTCCATTAAAAAATCTATATTTATCAAATGTTATTAAATATATATATAAAAGATAGATACTACTAAGCATAAAAAGTGAAGTTGAAATGTTCAAATCCCATCAAGACAGCTTTCATAAAAGCCTAAAAAAAAAAAGTTTGAACTGGTTAAGGTTTCTATTTTAACTGAAACTATAAACAGTCGAAGAAGAAAGTTTGCGCAGAACATTGAATAACTCAATAAAATCTCGTAAGTGGAGGGTTACTTCACTAATAAATGGAATCAATATGGTCCTTAATAACGTTCGCAAGGCAGACAATTTCATTAAGGTATGCTTTCAAATGCCCTTCCAATCTGATGCTTTCACAATTTTTAGACCCTTCTTCATCAATATAAACTCAGACCTGACTTTATGGAAAGCTAAACCGTTTAACGTTACTTAAAATAAATATCACCGCTAGCATGTGGAACTTGTTTTTCTTTTGGCGCTTTTTATATCCACACATTGATTGATACTTGAGATATTAAGTTACCTAAAAAGTATAAACTTATTACGATTATTACCACTTTTTACAAAACTTAAATAAAAGCTACTTGGACCTATCTTGATTATTGTCCCTAAACCAGAGTTTTTCAAACTTTTTTCGACGCGGAACCAATAACTTTCCCGGGAACCTCAGATCCTAATGATTTCATATAATCATAATATAAATATTTTCATATGCCTTTTTAAATAGTATGTATGTTTAAAAACAATTAAAAAAGTAATAATACTGCAATGTGTATTTTTGGAATAAAAATGCAAAACTAAAAGATTTTAATTTTCATATTTTCCACAAGTGCATAACATTTTAACACAGAATTTGTTTTGTAATCATTATTAGCTTTACAGTTGAGAGTTTGATTCTCAAGTCAGCCCCAGCATTAAGTCTACTTCGGTATTTGGTTTCTACAAAAGTTTAAAGGGAAAATCCAGTTTCACATAAGTAGGTAGTGAGAAATGGCAGTGATGTGTGAAGTGCTACTTTTGCAATAGCAGGAAATTCGGGAATCAGATAGTTTCAAAAACTAACTAGTGATTCATCCTAAATATGAATAAAATGCTGACCACTTCTACTTATGGGTATATGTACATATAAACATTATTCGGTTTCATGATTCACAAGAAATATAGAATAAATCCATAGCCATTTCACGGAACCCTAGACAGTCCGTTAAGGAACCCCTGGGTTCCGCGGAACCAACTTTGGGAACGTCTGCCCTAAAGCTACTGATGACACAGGGTTTTATAATAGTATTATCAGCTTATGATATGCAAGGATCCTGAAAACCCTAAACAAATTATACAGAAACCAATAGTACACTCCATTGATTAATTTATTCAGGAAGGTAAATAAAAACTAAGACTCAAATGCTAAAAAGGTTAAATTTCTTTATTTTATGAAAGCTTTGAATGAAATATTGCTGATAGCTGGTTCATTATGAAAACTATTAAAACATGAGATACGCTGAGCTTAGCTCCATTACTCTAGAACAGGGGAACCTTAATAAAAAGTCCGTTAATAAAAGTAGCTACTTAATATGATATTCAATTTTGACCTTCAAATAACTGCAATTTTCACTACTTGATAAAATAAATTTACTATTGATAATGCCAAATATAAGAGTTTAAAGTAACTAATATTTGTATTTATACAATTAAGAACAATATTATTCCTTACTAATAAAAAAATAGAGATATGGTCAGAAGAGAAATTTCAAAAGCTTTTTGGGGTACTTGTTAATTCTGCCATCGGTTGACTGCAGATTTTATCGCCGTCGTAGATTTTATATTAATAAGGGCTTAATTACTATTATTCCTTCTTTATCTTTTTTTTTATTTCTTTTTTGTTCTAATAATATGGCTTGTCCCCCTTCTTTAAATTTATTAGGTGAAATTATATTAATTAATAGAATTATATCTTGGTGTTCATTTAGATTTTTTTTCCTTATATTAGGTTCATTTTTAAGTTGTTGTTACAGAATTTATTTATATTCTTATACTCAGCATGGTGTTTTATACTGTGGCATAAAAATTTTAGTTCTATTAATTATCGTGAATTTTATTTGTTAATTTTACGTTGACTACAAGGCGCGCTGCAGTCAACCGACGGCAGAAGTAACAAGTACCGTTTTTGGTTAATAGGATGAGAAAAAATATAAAAAACAAAATTGCTGTTGAATATTTTCTCTACATTTCTAACATAAATTGATTTACTTTTTTAAGAGCTGGTTGTACAAAACACAAAGACGTGCTTGAAGTAGTAAACAAAAAGTTATTTGAAGTGAGGTAAGTTTATCTCTAGAGAATTATATTGTTATAAAAGGGGCATATGTTATAAGCAATCAGTTACAATTCATACCTTGGTGAGGGTGGTTTTCGAAGTGCGGATGCTTGACAGACAAAGAGAAATATAAGAAGATTGATGTGGTGTAAGGGGGAGTGGAGTCGGTCAAGGGTCGAGAAGGCGTGGGTGAAGACAGGTAGGGGGGCGGCATTCAGAGAGGAGTCATTCTAGAGAGAGAGGCATTGGTCCAATAAGACTGACCTATATGAGCAAAGAAAGGGTCGAGTCTCAAGGTCGCCTGCCTGCCACTCGCTCAACAATACTGGGCGTTTAAAAAAAGAAAGAAAATAAATTACTTTCTAATAGAATCTGACAGAAACCCCCCCCCCGCATAACTGGGGCGACCAGGATATTTCAAACATTTCAGTGTTATCTTCACGAAAAAATAGCCACTTTTCAATAAATGTCAAAAAACAAAACAAACCTATCCTACAAATATACCTTAGAAAAGCTAATCTCACATAATTCTTATTTAAACAACACGTTCACTCTGATACTTTACGAGCTATTCATTCCTTTCAATATGAGCAATTATATAAAAGTGCACTAAAAGTTATGAAATAAAATAATAAACGTCAACAAAAATATTCTTAAAAATACTGTAGGGTAAAAGGTCACGCATTAACTAAGGGTGACTGTCTGTGGTACTCACAGTATGCCTTCAGTTTGCCTGAAGAAGAACACTACGTGTTCGAAACGCGTTGTTTATACCATTAAATTTTTATATGTGGAGACCATTTCATTAGTTTTTACCTTACAATGAGTAAATACCACATAATAACATATAAAAATTTTAATGGTATAAACAACGCGTTTCGAACACGTAGTGTTCTTTTTCAGGCATTAACTAAGGGTGAGTACCACAGACAGTCACCCTTAGTTAATGCCTGTGGAAGAACACTACGTGTTCGAAACGCGTTGTTTATACCATTAAATTTTTATATGTGGAGACCATTTCATTAGTTTTTTACCTTACAATGAGTAAATACCACATAATAACTGTTTGCACTACGTTAGAATTCTTAAAATATTTGTTGGGACAATTCAGTTGATATACACTCAAACTTAAAACTGACTGATTCCGTAGAATGTTTCAATCTACTAAAATAGTTATAATAAACAAAGTATGTTAAAAGAAAAGCTCATTCGCTGATTTAAATAATAAACTTATTAATAAACCACAGTTCTCTGAAGTTATCATTAATCATGTTTAGAAACTATATTGTAATTGCAATCAGATTAAAAGTATTCTTTTAGGCAACTGGTTAACTTCTTATATAACAAAGGAACTAAATCTGGAGACTTAGAGATATTATCTGGCGAAGGACTGCGTCCAATGGCAAGACCGTGGATTGAGATTGTCATCAATCTCGCATGTCATATCGGACTGGGATTTCTTGTGTTCAGCCGGAGCTTGTTCCATTTAGAAAAGCGGCTTTCATTTCAAAACTTTTCCGTTTTCTTGAGGAATAATTCTTTCCTTTTTTTTTATTTCTTCACAATTTAATTATTCCAAATTTTTGGAAAATTTTTTTGAAATTTTCTTAAAATTTTAAACAAATTTTTAGTAACATTTTTTTTCTTCAAAAACTAAAAAACGTCTAGTATAATAGGGCTAAATAACTAAAGGAATAGCTTAGGTTTCCATTTCCAACTCAAACTCTCAGGGCTGACGTATAGATTTTAATTAAAATGTCTTTAATAGGCCGAAGTAAGAATGATTAAAAATAAAAAAAAGCTATATACGATATATACATAATAGGAATAACAATGTAAAATGTATAGTTATTTGGTTAGTAATATTAGAATTATTAGTAATAATATCCGTCATACCTCGTCAAGTTTCTGTAGAGCTCGACCGGTTTCGGGTCCTTCTGGTTCCCATCTTCAAGAGCAACTGACTATATTTTATTTTTTTCGGTAGGTTGCAAGAAAAAATAAAATACAGTAAGTTGCTCTTGAATATGGGAACCAGACGGACCCGAAACCGGTCGAGCTCTACAGAAAATTTATGACGTATTTATGTGACGGACATTATTAGTAATAATTGTAATGTAAATATAACTGAATGAATCACCTGCTAGATGATCGGTTTAAACAAAAAAAAAAGAATCAGAAAACAAAATTTACCTGTAGTTACAACTACTGTTTTTCACTCTTATACTTTAATATCAAATTATTTATATTATTTCAAAAATCGTTAAAATATATTTCTTTATAAGATATATCAATAAACAAAATAATTATAAAATATGCATTAATCACATTCCATTTGCAGAAAGTAAACGGAATTTGTGTTTAAAATTATGCAGTTTTTGATATATCAAATATCTGTTTGTATATAGAAGAATCAATGTTCAAACCACAAGAAGAAAATGGGAAAACAACTGAGTTTGGTTTTTGACTCTGACGAAGACCGCTTGTTACGATTGAAAGATCTTAGTCTTGTTTTCCCATTTTCTTATTGTGGTTTGATCATTGATTGTTATTTCACGTGTTTTTTGTGAAATATTTATATAAAAGAATATCAAGTGAAGTTTTCCAGTTAATACTTTTTGTTAAAGATCAAATCAATTAACAACTTTCATAAGCATCCATAAAAACTTCAAATCATCCATAAAAATTCCATAATCATCACTTTCAGTAAATATCGATTTTTCACGTTATCCAAAAAAGCACTACTCATTTTCTTAATTTACAAAGAAGCTTATGAGACAATTATAAAATAGTTCAGTATGAGTGAGATTAGAAATATTAACTATATGTGAATTACGACAAAAGAAGAAAAAAAGTTTAACTTTTCACAGATGGGATAAAAGAATAACCGAACTGAAATACCCGTGAATTATAATAAAACATTGGTAAACAAGCAATTCAACTATTATCATAATGTAGGCGGTTATATACAAGATAATACCCCGAAAAATAAATACGTTTTACTGATTTAAATTATCATTTACAATTAATATTATATATTCATGAATGCGATAACGAATTTGAATTTCTACTATTTAGTAACTCACTTGAGATATTACTTCTGTTAATCTGAAACTGAGTTTATTGAAGAGTTCTCAGGATTAGATTCTTTATTCCAATATATGTCAAGAGCTAGAAAAACGCTGACTCGAAAGAGATCAAAGGCCTAACTGGAAGGTAATTCTAAGACAAAAGAGATGATATTGCTTTTCGAATCCTACACGAACAGCCTTATGTTTTGAATTGTGTAATCCTTCCATTATTCACTCAGTTATGTATTTATATTTATTTCCAAAACAAAATATTTAATACAGTGTATATTGTAGCAAGTATTTTATACAACTAAAATGTTTCTAGTACTTAATAGTGATTAGGAAAATATCCATTGAGAAAGGAGATTACAGTCCCTGATGTGGACATCCACATATAATATATATATATATATATATATATATATATATAATGATATACTTAGATATTATTCCATTGATATACTTAGTTTTTCTGTTTCAAAATGTATACTTCTGCCTGTTAAAAAGGTTTTAAATAAAAACCGAAACGTTGGCAATGAGAGTTTAATTTGAATCTGAAGACCTTACCGAGTCTCCATAAACTTTAGTTCTGTATATATTAATATATATCAATGATCAAAACACAATAAGAAATGGGGAAACAAGACTAAGATCTTTCAACCGTAACAAGCGGTCTTTGTCAGAGTCTTATATGACGTTTTGTCTTCGCCAAATTAATATACTTAGTTTTTCTGTTTCAAAATGTATACTTCTGCCTGTTAAAAAGGTTTTAAATAAAAACCGAAACGTTGACAATGAGAGTTTAATTTGAACCTGAAGAACTGAAAGAGTCCCGATAAACTATAGTTTTGTTTCTATTCTACGGTCGATACTTTTATCAATATATATGTATGTATATATATATATATATTCTCCAGGAGAAACGAGAAAGGGAGACCAAGCACGTTGTAGATGCAACGGCTAGTAACTTGGTCTCCCTTTCTCGTTTCTTCTGAAGACGGATTGCCCGAAAATTTGTGTTTGTAAGTGTGTTTCTTTACTTCGTGTGCTACCTATCATCAATTTTGAACTATATTGTGTCCAGTTTGGATCGTTTTTCCGTTTATTAAGTATATAATATATATATATATATATATATATATATATATACATAAGCCTGTTTCCTTGTTTAGTAAAGTCATTATTGATGAAGTGGAATGAAAATTGAACATCTCAAATAAATTAAAAAAAATTATTATAAATATAAGAAAGTATGGAGAATGCAAGGGTTGTAACAAATTTTGTGCAATAGTACGTGACAGAAGGAAACCGCAGTGATGAAATTCCCTTAGAGAGAAATGTGGAACAAATGACAGATAAGAGGGTTGTTTCCGTATGCCACTTCTGTTGGAATCGCTAAAGGTCGAATCGAATTTCAACTCACCTATCCAAGTTTGTACTCACTAGTTCATATACAACAAATGTTACATTATAAAATAAATATTGTTTTAAATAATATTTAAAAATTATAAAATATACCTAACCATTGATATAATTTAATATATGTATATAAAAAAAAATTTTACATAAACACGTGAAATAACAATCAATGATCAAACCACAATAAGAAAATGCAAAAACAAGACTAAGATTTAAAAATTTTAAATTTCCAAATTTTGAAAAATATTTAAAGACCCAACCTGACGATGACTATAGAATAGTCGAAAGCTAGTATACAGTGGTCCTGTAAGTTATGTTACATTCTTTACATGTAATGTTAGTTTTTAATCGTATTTGAAATGCTGACATCTATTAAAGTGTTTCAAAAGTGTCTCGATGTCCTTTGGACAACTCATTTGGGAATTACTACCTTATATTCGTAAGACTGTCAGGAGACTGGAACAGCTTAGTTTGAAAGTCGTTAATACCGAAGCTGCGGTACATTTCAATAATATATATATATATATATATATATATATAACAAAATTCCACATAAACACGTGAAATAACAATCAATGATCAAACCACAAAATGAAATGGGAAAAAAAGACCAAAAACTTTCAAAAGTTGGGTTTTTGACTCTTTTATATATATATGATCAAGCCACAATAAGAAATGGGAAAACAAGACTAAGATCTTTCAACCGTAACAAGCGGTCTTCGTCAGAGTCAAAAACCCAACTGAACCCAACCCAACTCAGTTGGGTTTTTGACTCTGACGAAGACCGCTTGTTACGGTTGAAAGATCTTAGTCTTGTTTTCCCATTTCTTATTGTGGTTTGATCATTGATTGTTGTTTCACGTGTTTGTGTGAAATCTTTATATATATATATAAACTACATTAACATAAAGAACACACAGAAATGAAACAGAAACTCACTACTATATTTCTATGGCCTCGAAATATATATGAAAGGAAAAGTTTGGGACAGATGATTTTTTTATTTCCCGAGCAACTCAGAAGAGCTTATAGGATATTTGAGAAGCTCTTTAAAAAGGTAATGATAAAATGCATGAAATTGGCATAAGATTTTTAGAAACATGTTTGCAAGAAGGATTGCTACCAATCTTCATTAATAATATATATATATGACCCATGCTCTGTTGTGCATGTAAGAGAATTTCATATGCGTAATACCTAGGACGCTTCTAATTATTTTGCCAGTTTTGGATGTCATTAATTACAAAATCAACGGACTGAAATTGAAGTTGACGCTTTGAAGTTGAGTTTGTCCCAAAGGCTTTAAATTAAAACGAATGGGGCAAAGGATATACGAGGGAATGCTGTTTTATATACATGAAATCACAATTAATTAATGTGAGTCAACTAACATCCTTTCATTTGTGTTCTATAAAAAAAATAATAAATTGAACTATATTTTTTTTTTAACTATTTGATATAGTTTTTTTTTTTTTACATACTACGTTGTAAATATATAATTTAAAATGCAAACAAGATGATTTTACTTGACTTTTAAAAATTGAAACTTAACACACAACATAAAATGAACAAAACTGTTTTCTTGAGTCATTATGCCTAAAGAGATAGAGACTCAGTTTTGATTAGTCATCGGAGAACATAGCTCTCTCTCACTCGTCGGTTACTTCTCTGATCTTCTCCAGATGTCTAACTGTTGTTCACAAACGCCGTCTTCTCTTCTGTATTAACTTTAGTAATATATATTCAGATTTACCAACACACTTGATATAAAAATAACGACTAAATTACAATATAGAATTAAAAAACCAAACCAATATTATTTGATTAATAACGGTCTTCGTCAGAGTCAGAGATCAAATATTCAGAGTCAATTCAATCAAACATGTTAGGCCCATTTCTAAATTTTCTACTATAGTTTAAACGTTGATATATTTATTGTTAAAACTAGAACTCTGTTGATACCTGTTTGTTAACAAATATCACAGTTTCCTCATATTTGATTAAAACGGCTACACAATATGATACATTTCATATAGGTGTCATGATGAGGACATTAATACCTATCGATCTAGATTTTTAATGAAACAAATACCAAAAAGTTTGATTCTATTTTCAAGAATAAATTGTTTGAAGAAAATTGTTTCTTCAAAAACACACACATAGAAGCGTATGAAGTGAAAATCAATGTCTACATGACAGCAAGAAATTCAGAAATGGGGCAAAGATCTTTTGACCAAGTAAATATCTTAATCAAAACTCATTATGCGGCTCTGAAGAAGACGGCACTTGGTCGAAAAGTCTTGGCCCATTTCTCTATCACTTAATGTTGTTTTAGAAGTTTATATATATATCATGAAGTATAAAACCACTAGGAAACAGGAAAATAATAAACAAATAAATGTTCTGAGGATCTTCACTTATGGCAACAGAGTGCAAACCAAGTAAAAAAGAAAGTTATGGTTTTATTTAACCGTCTACTTTTATCTGCGCTTATTACAAATTGTTTAATTTCAATTTTAATTTTAATTTTTTAATACTTTCTTGGGTGGGTGGGTGAATGTCTATACAAAAGATTGTGCGCACGCTTCAGTCCACAATCTTAGATGGATGAAATTGATATTTTACACAAAAATGGGCTTCAAAGTGTAGATGAACCCTATTGTTTGGGAGCAGTTATACATGATAGGAAAGTGATTTTTTTTTTTGTCAAGCTATATTGTAACTTAATTACCCTTTATTACTTTTATGTTACCTTCTTTTTTCTTACTTTGTTTGATGGCATAAAGTGAAAGGCTTCAGAGCATTTATTCCTATTGTTCTCCTTTTCCCTGGTTGTTTTGTACTTCATATATATGAAATCACTATATAAAATGGGGAAAAAAGACTAAGATCTTTCAATTGTAACAAGCGGTCTTCATCAGAGTCAAAACCCAACTGAAACACTAGATGCAGAAACATCATGGTGAGGGTTTGAGACTCTGACGAAGACCGCTTTTTACGGAAAGATCTTAGCCCTTTTTCCCCATTTCATATCGTGGTCTGATCATTTATTGTTTATTTCACGTGTTTATGTCAAATCTTGTTATTTTTTTATATATATGTATCCATTAGAAATTTAAAAACTAGTTTTTTTTTGGTTTTTGTCTGTTAAATTACACATACTGAAGGACAAAACTAATGATCTCTTTTCTGGGTCTCCAATCTTCAAACTATCGTATACTGAGGAATAACAAAGCAATAAACTGAGCTATTACTATAGAGTGTTTTCAAAAACGTTAGTTTTGATATACCCTATTTTATTTTAAACATAATTGTGTGCTGTTTTTATTGAAAATTAGATGGAGACAGGAATAGCTAGAAGTTATTAAGTAGGTGATTTGGCAAGAGAAAACGTAAGGACAGGTATCTCAGTTGATGATGACTGACACAAGTGGGCCAAGAGAGATGTAAACAAAGGTGATATATGTTATGCAACGTAATTAAGGCCAGGGATGAGTTTGCCATTCATTAAGAAACAATGATACATTCACAGCCCAACAATCTAAAGAACTCTTCTATCTCAAAACATCACTTCATTAAGATAATTACAACACACGCACAGCAGTCTTTCAAGACTCCGGTATTTATTATTTTTATATAAAAAATATCCACCTTATATAAAAGTCTAATATACAATACTACATAATTGTTTGATTACTGTTATCTTTGTGATAATAATTCAGCAACATGTATTCATTTATACATGTTTCAACATAAACATACAAAAAATATAATAGAACTTCCACTTTACCTACAAAAACAAGATACTATAAAACGATTAGATATCGAATAAAAGGAATTAATTAGAATTATAAAAAAAAAAGAGTTAATCTACTTATACAAACCACTTTTCAGAGAGGTGTCTACAAAGAAAACATGAAATTCTCACCAGAAACGATGTTTGTTAGAGGTCTATAAAAAGATTGCAATACAGTTCCCAATAGAATCCGACGATATCAGTTAGTAGATTAGATGACAGAGTTCTATTTTGGAATTTCAGATAACTATATATCTTTTATTTTAATTTTAACGTGTTGACGTCAATAAACAAAATCACTTCAATAATAGAATAAAAACAGAGGAAAGTTCTAAAGGTATACCCTTGTTGTTAAACGAAGTTGTAAGAAAAAAAAAATAAGCGACATAAAAACTGAGAAAGGATGGACAAATCTATGAAAAATCCAACAAAATTGAAACTCTGACAAGGAAGCCGTAAAAAAAGTTTTTGAAAAATCTTTTTGACGTAAATGAATTTAATTTGAAAGTACCCGTACTAACAGTTACCCAGTAATCAAAAATTCTGTTAATAATCAAAATGTACAACTTCATGAATGTTTCATAAATCAAGATTTATATTTCAATACCAAGAAAATATAAAAAAAATATACCCACTACTAATCAAAAAACAAAGCTTAAACAAATTTAAAATTTGACTTTCATTACAAAACTGGTTCAAACAAAGAGAGAGTGCATAGCATCCATAAAAAACAAATGGTCATTTGTTATTTTTTTAATAATTTTGTATTTTTTTCAAGCAAAAGGAACTGTTAAAATCATTGAAACATGATACAACCGTTACTGAAAAAAAAATCATAAGGAACTGCAAGAAACTCGTCTTAAATTTAATGCAGATTTTGAAAACTTTGAAATAACTTTGGAATATAGTATGTTATGATGTCAATAAATCATGAGCATTGTTCATGAATTATAAATCAAAAGTTTCCGAAAGAGATATTACTGAGATGGTAAAAATAAAACAAAAAACAAAGTGATAACTTATTCCTAAAAATCTTTTTGTATTAGTAAATGAAGACGGGAGTAAAGTTTGGACCCAAAAAACGCGAGTTTTCGGTTGCGAAGTCTTCAAAAAGCTCTTGGAGCATCTAGAAAAGATACGTCGCAATTTTTCGATAACAGGAATGATGAATGTTAAGATCAGCAAATTTCCTCTAACAAAATTTAAGAAATTTCGTAAACTTACTGGTTACTTACCAGTAAGTAAGTAAGCAAGTAAATTACTCAAACTTACTGGTTTAAGAAATTTCATCTTCTTATAAGGCTCTTTTTAAAAGAAGAAAGAAAAAAATAACGCCGGAATCTAAATAATAAATCTTAAAAAAAAATTCTAATGCATTTTCAATCAATGTTTTTCTACATGTAGTAACTTCACTGATGATTACAATATTATTTCGAATTTTAATTTTACTAAGGGTCGTCTGAAACCAATTCCTAGAGACAAGGACTACCTGGAATCAATTACTTTGGATAAATATTTAGCAATGAGTTACTAGAAAGGCCATAATTAATTAATAATAGGATTTCTGAATTTGAAGTTACATCGTCACAAGTTTGCCATTATGAAATATATATAAATATTTATTTAATTTACGAGAATTCAAATTTATTTCGACACCCCATTTTAAATAATTAAATTTGTTTAATTTAAGAAGAAATCCGTGATGAAAAAAAATAGCGTTTGTTCAAAAGTTTGTATAAAAGAGAAATTTACAGGTTTAAATGGAGAGTGTGAGAGACAAACAAATGAGATGCCAATATAAACGTTTCAAAAGCCATTTAAGACCTCTGTAAACACCTAATCCATCCAGTTCAATGCTTCTCAGAAAAGGTAAATTTAACATGCAGTCACTTAAGGGTTATAAGTCTGTTCAAGTTTGTGGAGGTATTTTAAGAAAGTGTTGTTTCGAATGAAGGATATAAGTAATCTGAATAAATGACAACTAAAAAGAGAAAGAAAGAAATACGATCAGATAAATATAATGTGTTCAAAAGAGAAAGGAAAAGAAGGAATGAGAGAATGAGGAATTAGAAATTGGTTAAAACAACACGTTCAGATCATGGAATTACAAATTTTCAATAAACAAAAAATATATGACATTACAAAATCAAAACAAATGCCTGCCTAAAGAAGATACTATCAAAGGTTGGATAATGAGGGGTTAACAGAATTAGGGAATTCCTGGTGGCCCTGTCCACAGCTCTTGTTACCTGGCTGGCACTCAAGACTTGCCCATAACCCATTAGGTACTCAATCCTTGACCCCCATCCTACATCCTGCCTGGCGCCATCCTCCTTAACCTAGCAGTGCCTTTACTGTTTAATACTTGTGTTTTACAAGTCTGTTACAAGCATTTTGGATTTTGAATGAGGATAAGTACACTGTATATGTATAAACAGATAATGTTCAATGTAGATAAAGAAACATAGGGAAATTAAATGTCTCTAATTTTTAGTTTGAACCGTCTTCAGGAGGAATAAGAGAGGGAAACCAATCGCACTGGTACAGAGACTGTCTCACTTGGTTCCCCTCTCTTATCTCTCCTAAAGACTGTTCAAACCAAAAATTAGAGACTGTAATTGCTCTATATTTCTTTATCTACATTGAACTTTATTTGTCCGTTTCGGATCGGAATTTAATCAAACAAGTGTGTAAACAGATAATAATATATACTAATTAAAACACTCATGCCTTTAACAATAATTGAAATTAATACGATAT
The DNA here is from genome assembly GCA_026182355.1 of Hermatobates lingyangjiaoensis. Taxonomy (NCBI): domain Eukaryota; kingdom Metazoa; phylum Arthropoda; class Insecta; order Hemiptera; family Hermatobatidae; genus Hermatobates; species Hermatobates lingyangjiaoensis. Next base: position 263,098 of record JAPFBL010000155.1, read on the forward strand.
CATTATTAACCGTCATACCTCATCTATCACTGGTGAATGAGGTAGGTAAACTGGAAGACTAGGTATGGCGGTTATAATGATGTCTTATTTACTAACCTCTGTGGTACTAACAATATGCATGTATTGAAATTAATACGTTATTTGCGAAAGCAAAGTCGTTATTTTCCACATATGTGGTAACGGGTAGAGTTGATTTTAGATTAGTATTGACATTTTCTATCAGTGCAAATCCTTTATGCATGTACCATTGTAGAATATTATTGTGAAAATGTCGATATAGAAATATTAACCCCACGTGATGGTTTCAAGAAAAAGAGTATTACTCTGACAACCATTTTTATGTTTTAGACCTGGGCAAAAAATAGAGGGTTCATTTTAACATTAGGTCTTATATAGGTCATTTCATTCAACCCTGAATGTTGATGTTTGTTTTCAGGAGTCCGAAAATGTTTCTGTTTCGGAATCCGAAACATACTCTCCTTCATATATGCACCGGTATCAACTCGGAAGTATGAACAGGACTTCGGAGAAGATCTATTTTATGTTATAAATAATTCACTACGAAGAACACTAATTTTCAAATTTCATAACATTAACTGAAGATTGGTTCATTTTTTTCAAAGTAATTTTTTTTTTGAAGGCATAAAAATAAGCACTGGTTTGAGTTAGTTACGTAGTTTAAATAAATATGTAACCTAAACATGATTCTATTTAGTACAGGCATTGCATTTGAGGTGTAACGGTGTAATTTAACGCATTTGTCTTTAATTGTAAATAGGTTTTGCTAACTTGTTTATTACTAAACATGACGTATAAAATAATTACTCGTTATATAACAAATATATAGAAATCTTTACAAACTGTATACAACTTTGGTCTTCTGCTTATGAACGATTTGTAGCAAACTCTTGGTAAAACAAAACAAAACTAACCCATAGCTCTGATGACCGTTATTAGAGATCGAAATGCCTTAGCTTCTCTTTATATTTTTAACTAGGTCCATGCGTTTTAAACACATGCTGTTTATAGGGTCACTGTAACTTCTTTGCTTGGAATAAAGAAAAACTTTATGAATGCAATTCTCAATGACCTACTGTCTGCTCTATTTTATCTCAAAACTATTTCGTCTCTTATAATAGTGGCTTGTTGAGTTAATTAAGCACAGTATATTAATGATCGTAATTAATTCTAATGTAGTGCAATCAGTTATTATGTGGTATTTACTCAGTGTAGGGTAAAAATCTAATGAAATGGTCTCCACATATAAAAATTTTTAATGATATAAACAACGCGTTTCGAACACGTACTTTGTACGTGTATTTCCTTTGTACTATAGATAACTCTCTGGTGTCATTGCATTTTTTAGTTAATGCCTGAGGAAGAACACTACATGTTCGAAACGCGTTGTTTATATCATTAAAAATTTATATATGTGGAGACCATTTCATTAGATTTTTACCCTACAATGATCGTAATTAACTGCAATTTATATTTGACCGTTTTATACCATTTTTAATTTCCAGTTTCAGCAAATGTAATAAAAGCTTATGTAAACCATAATATATTTACTGGTTTCCATAAATATATATAGTACATACATACCTTTTATCATTTGGAACACACTGTTTACATGATATTTACATTAGCTTTCATGTTATTGCGGTATGTTGTTCCCTCCATTAATTGTATATAAGGTTTAATAGCTAGCTTATGTATTAATAGATTCATTCAATCTATTAATAAATGTTAAATTAATAAATACTATATTAATAAACTGCAGCACTTCAAAGGTTCTTATGTGTATAATAATAAATGGGTGCTTTTCCAAGAATATCTTTTAATGCAATTAAGCACAGTAAATTAATTAAATATACCCTTTTAAAAATCGTATATTATATTTGACTGTTTTATACCATGTTTAATTTCCAGTTTCAGCAAATGCAATAAAAGATTAAACACTCTCGTAATAATCAGTCCAAGTTACCATCTAATAGAAACTTATTAACTGACCGATTCTAGAAGAGAATTATCTCTGATGCCTGAAAAATAATAAAAGAACCGGGATATTAAACCAAAGATCATTGCGTATTTCGCTTAAAAGCTTTCCTTTTATCTGCGAAATACATACTTTATAATAACTAAAACACAAATAGATTTAAAGTTTTATATCAGTTTAAGTTCAAAAAATGTAAAAAAAATTTCAATATTTTGTTTTTAATTTTTATGATAAGCAGAGGAAAGTAAAGAAGAGAATGGGATTAAAGAAATTGTAACACTCAGATAGGGAGTATGGTGTATTAGTGCTCTCCTGATGGGGCTTATTAATACTTCCTGACTGCTTTGAGGAATTAGGCCCCAACAGTTTAAAAACCTTCTAATAAATTACCAGATTAGAAACTCTAATATTTTAACACAAAAAAGTTAGAAAGCTGTAAGTTTTTTACTGTTTCTATTCTGGGGTAGACGGCGTCAACACGTGAATGTTGATGAGATGCAAGTCTTACTCTGACATACTTTCACGTTGAATTATATATACTTGTTCTAGTTTTACTACAAAAAATGAAAGTAGAATGTTTAAATGAAAAAAAAAAAAACGGGAATCTGTTTCAGTTGTGCAAATAGACTTACTATTCCATAACGGATTTTGATTTTTTTTTATAGTTTTTGTTTTTCTGTAACTATAACACAGTTAAATACATTGTCTTTAGATAAAAAGATTTCACATAAACACGTGAAATAACAATCAATGATCAAACCACAATAAGGAAATGGGAAAACAAGATTAAGATCTTAATGGGTTGGGTTTTTGACTCTGAGGAAGACCGCTTGTTACGGTTGAAAGATCTTAGTCTTGTTTTCCCATTTTCTTATTGTGGTTTGATCATTGATTGTCTTTAGAATATGATAAATCTAACTGTGTGGATTACTAACAAGAAAATTGATTTCTGATTTAAACATGTTTATTGACATTAACACAATGTTTATTGTGTTTATTGACACGTTTATAAACATCATTAGGACGAAATATGAAGATATGAAATGATCATTGCAGAGTCTGTCAGAAAAGTCCTCCTGTTGACCTATTGCTCAGCAATTCTGAGGACCCAATAGAAAACTGTCTTTTCTATATAAAATACAGTGTCTTTTACCCAGAACCTGAAAAGCTCAGGAAACCTGAGTCCCATATAACCGAACCACACATACAGGTAGAGGTAGTAGCGCACTAGCTCCCCCACTTACCTCTCTCCAGAGTAACTGAAGGAGGAATAGTGTTTCGTGAAAAAGGTCGTGAACGTGGAATAACCTGGCGTATCTAGTCAAGCCAACTTGAATATTGAACACTACATGACAGAATCACTCACAAATACATTATTTCAAACCCCTCCCGGAGTGCCGAGTCATATTTGGTATACCATATTACTTCAAAACTTGTTTGATACAATCAAACTATCAGGATTTACTCTACCGGTCTAGTTAATATAGACAGTGTTGACCATTTTACAGCCCCTGCCTTTACCCGGGGTATTCTCCAGTATAAGGCATTTATAAACCTTTTTTTTTTCAACACAGTAACCCTGCATCGGGACCGTATATTTACAATTCCCTTATAGAATACACATTTATCACTAACCTAAATAAAATTATATATCATATTAAGTGTTTGAGCATATATGTTATTATTATATGATCAACCCACAAAATGAAATGGGGAAAAAGACTAAGATCTTTCAACCACAACAAGCGATCTTCGTCAGAGTGGAGTTTTTGACTCTGACAAAGACCGCTTGTTGTGGTTGAAAGATCTTAGTCTTGTTTTTCCATGTCATTTTGTAGTTTGATCATTGATTGCTATTTTACTTGTTTATGTGAAATCTTTATATATATATATATATATATATATATATATACAACAGATTCAATAATATATCGACCGTTTGATAGAATAGGGGTGTTATCTAATCGGGGTTCGGTCAATTTTCCAGGATAAAAAATCAAACTCTCGTTGCCAACGTTTCAGTTTTATTTAAAACCTTTTTCATATGCCTACAAACAAACTATATATATATATATATATATATATATATATATATATATATAGGTAGGCAGCAAATCTTCTTTTAAACAAGTTGTATTGAAATATGCAGCAGCCTCTGCATTTACGACTTATATATATATATAACTTTTTTAGAGTACATGTTACCTCTCATGTATAACATGTCATTAAATTTATGAATGAAAAATGAAAAAAACTCAAAATCTCGTTATAAAAAGAAAAAAATAAATATTTTCGGAATGTTCTTTTCCGTTAGAGATGTAATTAGTAAACAGTTTGTTTATGATCATTTTACTTGCTATATTTCCGAGCATGAATTGTTGGGATTCTTTTGCGCTTACTATATGCAAGTCATATGAAGGTGAAGAAGGAGAGGCCGGAGGAAGGACGGAGTTTCGGTGGGGTGACTGAGTTAATCATCGGGTGAGAGGCAGGCAGCTGCCTAGCAAAGCAGGTGTTCGCAGTCATCTGCACAGCTTTTAACCAGTCATTAAGGTACTTATCAAATACAAGTTGGCACTGCAGTGCCGCAAATCGCAATGATTTGAGAACCTTCTTAAATAAGTCATAATATAATGAAAATATTTTACTTTAAAGCTGAGAACTTTGTAGTTTATAAAAGAAAACAGTGACCTAATTTACATTGATATTTTAAATCAAAAACCTAGTCTAAAACTGAAAGACGAAATCTGAAATGGTCTGAATGTGATAACTGAAAGACGAAATCTGAAATGGTCTGAATGTGGTAAGTGAAAGACGAAATCTGAAATAGTCTGAATGTGGTAACTGAAAAACGAAATCTGAAATGGTCTAAATGTGGTAACTGAAAGACGAAATCTGAAATAGTCGGAATGTGGTAACTGAAAGACGAAATCTGAAATGGTCTGAATATGGTAACTGAAAGACGAAATCTGAAATGGTCTGAATATGGTAACAGAAAGACGAAATCTGAAATGGTCTAAATGTGGTAACTGAAAGACGAAATCTGAAATAGTCGGAATGTGGTAACTGAAAGACGAAATCTGAAATGGTCTGAATATGGTAACTGAAAGACGAAATCTGAAATGGTCTGAATGTGATAACTGAAAGACGAAATCTGAAATAGTCTGAATGTGGTAACTGAAAGACGAAATCTGAAATGGTCTGAATATGGTAACTGAAAGACGAAATCTGAAATGGTCTGAATGTGGTAACTGAAAGACGAAATCTGAAATGGTCTGAATATGGTAACTGAAAGACGAAATCTGAAATAGTCTGAATGTGGTAACTGAAAGACGAAATCTGAAATGGTCTGAATGTGGTAACTGAAAGACGAAATCTGAAATAGTCTGAATGTGGTAACTGAAAGACGAAATCTGAAATGGTCTGAATGTGGTAACTGAAAGACGAAATCTGAAATGGTCTGAACATGGTAACTGAAAGACGAAATCTGAAATGGTCTGAATATGGTAACTGAAAGACGAAATCTGAAATAGTCTGAATGTGGTAACTGAAAGACGAAATCTGAAATGGTCTGAATATGGTAACTGAAAGACGAAATCTGAAATGGTCTGAATGTGATAACTGAAAGACGAAATCTGAAATGGTCTGAATGTGGTAACTGAAAGACGAAATCTGAAATAGTCGGAATGTGGTAACTGAAAGACGAAATCTGAAATGGTCTGAATATGGTAACTGAAAGACGAAATCTGAAATGGTCTGAATGTGATAACTGAAAGACGAAATCTGAAATGGTCTGAATGTGGTAACTGAAAGACGAAATCTGAAATGGTCTGAATGTGGTAACTGAAAGACGAAATCTGAAATAGTCTGAATGTGGTAACTGAAAGACGAAATCTGAAATGGTCTGAATATGGTAACTGAAAGACGAACTCTGAAATGGTCTGAATATGGTTACTGAAAGACGAAATCTGAAATGGTCTAAATGTGGTAACTGAAAGACGAAATCTGAAATGGTCTAAATGTGGTAACTGAAAGACGAAATCTGAAATGGTCTAAATGTGGTAACTGAAAGACGAAATCTGAAATGGTCTAAATGTGGTAACTGAAAGACGAAATCTGAAATGGTCTAAATGTGGTAACTGAAAGACGAAAAAAACTTGGAAATACAGACCACAAAAGTATAAAAACAATCATTTTCACAATATTATTAGCATCATGCTAATTCAAGAATATGAATAACGATGAGGATCATTATTCATATTCTTGAATTTAGGAAGTTGACTAAATTAGGTACTTCATGCAATTTTTCTGCTCGTACAATGAAAGCCATTGTTTTGAAATTTAACCATGTTTCCGCGATCACATTACACGCCAATACATTTTTTGACATCCAAGGTTTCTAAGCTGATTTAGATTAATTTAGGAGTGCTAATTCCGAAAATCATACTAATTTTTTTTCATCAGTTCAAGTTAATTAGATGTTTGCTATTTAATACCTTTTTTTTACCTTAAAATTGTTTTTCTAAATACATTCTAGCGTCATAATTAAAATTATTTGTTGCTATTGTGATAAATGTTAAATGAGATTATGGCACCACAAATCTTAAAGCTTTTACTTTTATTGAAGGTTTTTGGAGTACATTATTTTTGGAGTGGCTACATTATCTCGTAGGTAACATTCCTTAAACACACCAAATTTGTTAATGCTATATTTTCGGGGAATATACGTGAAATCCAAATGTATTGTATACGTATTTGCATACGCATTGAAAATATTTTGGTGTGATTAATGAATACGTGTTTTAAAGTTAAATAAAAATAAAGTTTCTTCGATTTGCCTGTCTTTATTGTAGCTACCGCCTTTCTAGAGAGAGAAGAGTATGCCATAGCAGAAGAACTAGACCTGATAGAGAGAAAGCGACAGTATTTCTGGAACCAGTGACCCTTAAATTAGTTAAAAACAGTTAAAACACCTTAGATACCATGACAATTTTTGTTGTTGTTGTTGTTGGCCAGTGTTATAGATATTAGAAATTAAAAGCGACTTTGGAATAATTGGTCTTTTCAAATAATAAGATCAGTTAGATTAGAAATTTAGCAGTTGTTGTCATGGGTGGATAAGAGGCTTCGGAAGCCAAGCAAGAAGCCCTTAACAACACTATAGGATGACTCGCAGCTACCGCTCGCCTTTTAGCATTACAGTTCAGTACAGCGACTGCCTAAAACACTGGTGGAAACAATAACTAAAGCGAATTGTAATCATCATAGAGACAGGATTCTAATCTGAAATAATGTGTACATTTCTACCTATTAATTAATACTATATTTTTTAGTTTAAAGTAAACCTTAATTTGAAATGATAGACATGAACGTTAAACTTTTTGATAATTTATCTAAAAATAAATTTATTTATTAATAAATCAATAAAACAACAAAAACTTCAGGCACATGAAATCATGGAATGATAGTGCATTAAATACTTGGATAATCTAAGCAAAAACTTTGTTGTACTTTAATTGATAAGACTTCTGACAAGAACCTTGCTGAACATTTTCTAAAGAAATGTTACATAACTTTTTTCTTGGTGGTCCACCAAATGAAATACTAGTAATTTAAGTTTCCAATATTAAATGCAAAACTATTTAGGCAATTACTTTAAGATGGAATCAAATTTTTCTTAAAAAAAAAAAGACTAAACGCATTTCATTGAAGGAAAAGAGAATTAAAGGTCACAAACCTCAAGATCCTAAGTATCAGTTTCGCTTTTGATAAGATAATATTATCAAGAAAGTTCGTTGACACGATAGAATACTTCTAAACTAGAAACATTCAATTCTGTTTATCTTGGAACAGGAATGGAATGATATATGTTTATATTTCTGATGGTAAAAACTTTATTTGTTGACAATTAAAACGGTGATAATTAATTCAAACCAATTCCATTGGTTATCCTTTAGTCTACTCTTAACACGTGGTCTTTCGAATCTATGGACCACAACCGAAATGGGTCACAAAACAATTTGGCAGACCGATTTGAAATAAAATACTAATGATATATACATAATATATAATAAAAGGTAAAGGAAGTCAAATAATAAAACTTCCCTCCATGCATCATTAAATACTCGAGAGTAAAAACGTTCACTGCAGGTTGATAAGGCTAAATACTTGAAATGCAGAAGTTAATTTTGCAGCCAAGGACAGTAAATGTTTCTATAATTTTCAGCGTCAATGAATTTAAGTCCAGAAACTGTTCAGAAGTTTATCAAATTTTCAAGACAAACAAAAATCCAGTTAAATCTAAATCCCCAGTTAGTTAGGTTGGAAATTACGCAAAAGAATTTGTTACTGTTCCTAAAATTAATGCGAAACAGAATTATCCAACTTTTTATCTTATCACAAATACGCACTAGAATAAAGTTGGATGAAGATTAGATGTGCATTAAGAACTAATGTATTCTCAGAAATAATACAATACAAGTCATAACATTTAAATGACAGCAATATAAAATGTAATTATAGATCATTTAACTAACCGGCAGTAAATATGATTAGATATATACTTCATGGGAAATGTTACAACAATTGCTTTTCTAATATTATTATATTAGTAAATAATTAAAAAAAATATTAGAAAATTAGATTCTAATTAACTTAGTTTCTAAATAATTAGAAAAATTGATCCTATAAAAATGGGTCATAATTTGATTTAATGTTTCAAACTAGGTCCTTACTGACCAAGAGATGAAAACCTGCCTTAATATAGTATTGTCAGGGAACGGAATTGATTGAAAAAATATGTCAGCTTCAGCTGTCATCCAGCATCGGCAACCATTTTAAACTGAATCGTTTAAAAAAAAATGTTAACAATGCAAAAAAATGTATTTTGCCAGGAGAGTAATGTTGAAGAGACATTCAACTTCATTATAGGTAATAATCATTATATTAAATTCAGGGACAATCATTTGTTAACTATGATAAATTCTTAACTTAGCTCAGATCATTAAGGTTATCTTACTTTCAAGTTTTTCCCTTCCCCAGATGTTGACAAACGAGGTGGTTAGAGGTGGTTACAGGTGGTTCGACCCCCTCGTATCTTGAGGGGTTTTGGTTATTTCTTCAGTCAGTTCTTCTCGATAGTCACTGACATATATATATATATATATATATATATATATATATGTACAAAACTAAAGTTTATGGGGACTCGGTCAATTCTTCAGGTTCAAATTAAACTCTCATTGCCAACGTTTCGGTCTTTATTTAAAACCTTTTTCATAGGCCTGTGAAAAAGGTTTTAAATAAAGACCGAAAGATTGGCAATGAGAATTCAATTTGAACCTGAAGAACTGACAGAGTCCCCATAAACTTTAGTTTTGTTTCTATTCCACGGTCGATACTTTTGTCAAAATATATATATATAAAAGATTTCACATAAACACGTGAAATAACAATCAATGATCAAACCACAATATGAAAATGGGAAAACAAAACTATGATCTTTCAACCGTAACAAAGCGGTTTTCGTCAGAGTCAAAAACCCAAGAGTTGGTTTTCAATATAGTGTATATATACCAAGAAGAACACTAAATAATCACAGTAGACACGTGATACACACTAATGAAAGTAAAAACGACAAGGAAAAATAAAAAAACTCAGGAAATATGGTCTGAGGCCTATCACATTTCTAGCTGCTCTCTGATGTTATAAATTTGAAAAGCCTCAGAGCTTATATTCTTTGTTTTTTATTTTTCCTAGTTGCTTTTACATTCACATAAACCAATATATGCGATGAATGAATGAAGAACAAAAACATTTTGTTGACTTTAATAAATAAACCACCGAAACTAGGGTTTTCTTTAATTTAAATTAACAGCCTAATTTAAAATTAAGATGTTAATTTTTTATAAAAAAATAATTGGTAGTATATATATAACTGCTACCTCCTCTCATCAGTACATATCTCGTATACACCTGCTGTTACGAGATATGTAGAAGTAAATAAGAAAAAGTAACATACACTATTATTGTTTAGAAAAATTAATGATATTTTGCTTTATTAGAACCATATTGCATGGTTTATAATAAAAGTATACTTTACCGAATAAATAATAAATATATGAAAAACAAATCAAATTATAAAAAGAAATTGAAAAGCCTCAAGGGTATCTGAGAGAATGAATTTAAAAGAAAAGAATGAAAAGACTGATATTGATTGAAAGAATTTTACTTTCCATTAAGAAATCTGATGCGGTTGAACTTTGAAGTATTGGAATTAAAATTAACAAAAAAAAAAAAGTAAAAAGAAATAGAACTCTTGAAGAACTTCTTAATCTTATAGAATACTATGTTTAATAATCTATATCAGTAGAACTAAAAACTTATAACAACCTATTAAACTTAGAAAGATCCATGCAAATCATATAATTAGGCTTTAAAAGTAATCAAAAGACACCTGTCACATACTGAAAATCATTTGATAATGTCGAATTTTCAAAAAGTAAATTTATATATATACATAAAAAGGTTTCACATAAACATGTGAAATAACAATGAATAATCAAACCACAATTATTAAATGGGTTTTCCTATTTCATATTGTGGTTTGATCATTGTAGTATATATACACATATTCACTCTAAAATTATTTTTATATATATATAACTGCGAAAACATGAAAAGTCCGTACGGACAATAAACACATTAACAGGTAGAAAAGAACAGAGAAGGTCACTACACAACTTTTTCGATATTTTGACATCCGTTGTTATCAGGAAGAAGTACGAAGTACTAATGATGAGAAGCAAACTGCAACCCTCAGTATATATATATATATATATATATATAATACTATATATATTGTATATACATATACACTTTTTCGTTGGAAATATGATCTGAAACGGACAAATATAGTTCAATATAAAAAAAGAAACATAGAGAAATTAAAAGCACACACTTACAGTCTCTAATTTTCGGTTTGAACCGTCTTCAGGAGAGATAACAGAGGGAACCAAGCCCACTGGTACAGAGACGGTTAGAGACCACCAACCTATATATATATATATATATATATATATATATATATATATATATATATATTTCAGACAGAAGTGGACGGAGTGAAATAAACAACTCATCTCATTGGAAGATGTCTGTTAAAATTAGATCTTAATTTTTTTTTAATTTTTATATTTTACATTTTTCGCCTGTTAACGACAATGAAATAACAGTTATGCTAGAAGCGTAGGTATTTAGCTTTATTATCTCAACTTAAATGCTAACGTTTTGCTAACATCTTAATTACTGTAATGCTAACACTGTTTTTTCTTTCAAGAACATATTTATTAAATCTAATAACATGGTATAATAATAATACAACTACATATGATTATAAAAACATATTTAAAGTTGTGTATATATTAGACGCAGAATAATCCAGCTTGATATTACTGGAGATTGGATTAGAAATAAAGCAAAATCAATACTTCAGAAGAACTTTTTGAAGGCCGTTACTTTTGAAAAATAATATATATGCATATATACATAGACGTTATCAGTCATATAGTTATAGTCAGTCGTTATCAGCCTTTGAGGTGATTCACATCTATTTTCCTGATGACGAGGCCATCGAAATATAGCAGTGAGTTTCAGTGATTTCATTTCTAAATGCTCTTTTAAAAATTCTGGTTTAATATATATTATCAGAAAAATCTCGCAGTCCTTAAACAGAATTAATCAAGATAAGAGAAAAAAAAAACATCGGCTGTTGCGTTCCATCTCTCTTTTCACCTGAACAATTATTTCCCAAAATTTGAGTTAGAAAGTGTGTTTCTTTACTTCGTGTGTTACTCTTCTTCAAATCGAATCTCTTAGTTACTTTTGAAGAGAAAATAAAGTAACACGTAGCACTCATTCAATATTTCTGTCATATCAAAGAACAGTTATAAATATATAGTTGGGTTTTTGACTCTGACGAAGACCGCTTGTTGTGGTTGAAAGATCTTAGTCTTCTTTTCCCATTTCTTATTGTGGTTTGATAATTGATTGTTATTTCACGTGTTTATGTGAAATCTTTTTATATATATATATATATACTATGCACTTAGACGGAGGTGCTCCTCGAAACCATGCTGAATCCATAAAACCAATATATATGTATAGTTCAGTGTAGAGAAAGAAACATAGAGAAATTAAAAGCACACACCTACAGTCTCTACTTTTCGGTTTGAACCGTCTTCAGGAGAGATAGGAGAGGGAAACCAAGCGAATATATATATAAATATACATGTTTATATTTATATTTAAATATATATAATTATATGTATATAAATATATTTAGTATACTTTGGGTGCAGATCTTCTTCTAAACAGATTGAGATAAATAACTTGCTTATTTCCAATATTCTATGTCTCCTGCATACCTTCTCTCATTGTCTCAGATGATTCTTCTACTTCTTTGGCAACATAAAAACCAATTCTGCAAATGATTTATTTTTCATATTCACAATTCTAAGTATGAAAATGAAATTCTTTGAAGGATTTTTTTATATGTTACTAAAGATGAGAAAGACTCATGTGAGACAATTAGAGAATGAAACATACAAAATTGGAAATAAGCAAGTCACTTAACGAGATATATATATCTAAAAAACAGTAAGATGTAAAGAAAAATGACTCAGGTCTTTCAACCCAAACAAGTGGTGTTCGTCAAAATCCAAACTGATACTGAAACAAATGACTTGTTACTATTAAAATAATAATTTGTTTATCAAGAGGATCAGAACCAAAGGTAAATTTCAAGGATGTTCCCTTATGATTTTTTTTTAACTATTTACTGTTCGAAATATCCGTCATAGTTTTTTTTTTGTCCTGTATTGTGATATATATATATATATATATAAAATCACTGAAACTCACTACTATATTTCAACGTCCTCGTCGTCAGGAATGGATATGAATTGCCCCAAAAGCTGACAAGGACTGATTATTTATATATATATATATATATATATGTAATTAAATACCACATCAGCAACTGCATTTATGATCTCCTTGCTGGTTTCTTCAAGATCTTGTCGGCTATCAAGGAGGTCGTGAATATACAAGCAGCCACAGTATTTAATAATACGTACTTAAAGGAAGACCTGCTCCCCATATATAGCAATATATATAGTAAACGCCATATAGATAGTAACTGCTATATATATATATATATATATATAGACACATGAAATAAGAATCAATGATCAAACCACAATATGAAATGGGAAAACAAGTCTAAGATCTTTCAACCGTAACAAGCGGTCTTCGTCAGAGTCAAAAACCCAACTGGATTGGTTTTTGACCATCCAGTTGGGTTTATGACTCTGACGAAGACTGCTTGTTACGGTTGAAAGATCTAAGACATGTTTTCCCATTTCATATTGTGGTTTGATCATTCATATAATATATATATATATATATATATATTATATAATTTACAATAAACACTCTAAATATGATATAAAACATAAAAATGACAATATAAGATTATAAAGTGAAACTAAGATCTTAGTAACTTACCTTGACTCCATTAAACGATCTTAGTTCATCTTTATAATTTCATTGTAGTAAGTTGACATATATATTAAGATTAAAAATGAAACATGTACTATAATCAACAAGTTAAAATATATACTAATAACTAATTACATGTAATGAAAATGGCTGGATCTGTTAAAGTTGACAAGGTTTACTCACGAAGAAGACGAGAGAAGTGAGAAAGGAGAGCAGCACAACATCGAGGCACGAGAACGTGGGACGGACTGACTGTTTGGAGCCGGGCAGGAGAAGGGGAACATTATGTAAGAGGCTTCCTGGCACATCACCCTCACAACCCCTACCTCAAGGGTTGAACGCCACTCAAACCCACGTCTTCTTTGCGCCCATTACTCATTTAGCTGAAGCTGGTGAACTGCCATGCACCAAAACTTTAACCATATAGGCAAATGAACATTTATTTTGAAATCTCTATAATTTTACATGTTCTAAGATACCCTCAATAATTTTTTTTTTTTTTTTTTTATAATGTCTGGATGGTGAGGTGGGTGGGTGTGCATCCAAAATTTTGCAAAATCCTTTTGAGGGATTTTAACGAAAATGCTCAAATGTATTCCTAGTATGTTTCCTACATACCTTCTCTAATTGCCTTACATCAGTCTTCCACTTCTTTGGTAACATATCAATCATATAACATATAAGTCCTAAGTAACAATAAATAGAAATAGGTAACCATCAGGTGAGTTGCCAGGCACCAAAACTTTAACCGTAGAGTCAAATGAACATTTATTTTGAAATCTCTATAATTTGACATGTTCTAAGATCTACTCAGTAGTTTTTTGTTTTTTATAATATCTGGACGGTTAGGTTCATGGGTGTGCATCCAAACTTTCGTAAAATCCTTTTGAATGATTTTAACGAAAAAACTCAAATATTTATGTATTCCTAGTATGTTTCCTACATACATTCTCTAATTGCCTTACATCAGTCTTCCACTTCTTTGGTAACATATAAATCATAAGACATATAAGTACTAAGTAAAATATAAGTAACAATAAGTAAAAAAAATAGGTAGCATATAAGTCCTAAGTAAAGAAAAAACCTAACTGTCTCGTCTTAACAACAGTTTTGTACGAGGTGTGTAAATAAAGTAGTGAGACTGATTTTTTTTTAAATTTTCTATTCAAATATAATTACAATGTGATATTGTCACCTTCAAAATAGTCCCCTTCGGAAGCCACACAGCGCTGGAGACGGTCCTTCCAATCATTGTAGCATTGCTGGAACTCGGATTCTGGAATGGCCTTCAGCTGGTCGGTTACAGCAGTTTGTATGTTTTGTAGTGTCCCGAAATGAGTTCCCTTGAGGTGATTTTTCAATCTCGGGAAGAGGAAAAAGTCACAAGGACTCAAGTCTGGTGAATAAGGAGGCTGAGGAGCAACAGGAATGTTTTTACTGGCCAAAAACTCGTTTATTGAGATGGCAGTGTGACAGGGCGCGTTGTCGTGATGCAACTCGTGATGCAATTCATTGGTCAAAATGTGATGAACGGAGGTGTGATTCAAATTCAACTGTTCCCTGATCATTCTGACTGTCAAGCGTCGATCTGAACGCACAAGGTTCCGTACTCTGTTGACATTTTCATCGGTGTTTGCACTTGAAGGCCTTCCGCTTCGTGGTTCATCTTCAATCGACTCTCTTCCTTCTGAAAATTCCTTAAACCACCGAAAAACCTGTGCCCTTGATAAAACACGTTCTCCATAGGCCTCCGGAAGTTTTTCAAAAGTTTCGGTTGCATTATGTCCAAGTCTGAAGCAAAATTTGATTGCACACCGCTGCTCAACTTTGAGGTCACTCATTTTTAAAACGCTCAAGAAAAAACCATTTCACGAAAACCAACGCTACGGACAAACAAATGACTGTGGCGAGTTCAGATTCATACTGGAGGCGCATCACACGTGCACCTGACGCTACTCAAGGCCACGCGTCTCCACCGTTGCCAGATCGAAAGCAACGTTGCCAGTATCACTACTTTATTTACACACCTCGTACTTTACAAACTCCGCGACATTTAGGTTATTTTAAAACAAAACACCATTAAAAGAGCAATCATTCAGTCAGATTCTCATACAGTCACCTCTAGTATTTGTTTACTTTGATATTATTGAAAACTCTATTCTATAGACTAGAATTATATTATTAATCAATTATATAAATTAATAATATTATTAAATTTCTTTTCAAAAACTAGAATAATAATTCATTAACCGTGCAATCTGTTATAGTGTGGTATTTACTCGTGTTAGGAAAAGTATTTTTTTTTGTGGAGACTTCAATACTTTTCCTAACATGGAATAATTATCAAAAATCTTTTGAATTAATATATTATTGAATAGAATTTAGTAAATTAAATACATTGTTATTAACAAAATTTAGAGTAAAATGCAATAGATTTTAAATTAGATAATTAATTTGAAATAAATCTAAAAAATTGGTAATCTGATTAAAGAATAGTTTTATTGAGAATATTAGTTTCCTTTGAAATGTTTATACTGAACGGCGTTATTAATATTGCTAGTTATTAATGATTTCGTTCACTGATTTGATTAATATTATGCAACGAGTGTCTCAATCTTAATTATTAGCAATTGTTAATTGCCTTCTTCTATAAGAGTTGTAATAAAGATTCAATAATCAATATAACTGACAAATGGCAACAGCTATATTAAAAAGAATCATTCAGTTAAACGGATCGTCAGTGACTTTTATATAATAAGTAACTATTATATAAATTATAATAATATTATATATTATATAATAAATAAAGTACGTATATACGTTTATTTGTAATAAAGAGATTTTTTTACCTTCGTTCACCTTCCAATATTCATAGAATACAATCATTGCAATCTAAAATCCTCCGCACTAATCACAAATGCTCCTTATTACGTCAAAAACTACACCCTTCATAAAGACCTAAAAATTCCATTGATCCAAAACCTTGCCTCTGATCGTTACAAGTCATTTCACAACAACCTTTCCTCTCACCCAAATCTATTTGTACGAATCCTTGCTCCCTCCTCACGTTTCCAGAATCCCCCAAGACGACTCAAGAGAAAATGACCCAGGGATCTACTATTACAACAATATAGTTAAAAAAAAAAGACAAAGTGAGAAGTTGAACCAGTGGGTTTCATTCTTTGCTCATGTGCATCGATGTTATTGTGTAATCTATTACTACATATGCCTGTTACGCAGAATATGCGTAGTTGTATATTTGTAAATAAAGTTGATAAAAAAAAACCTTCGTTCTTTGAAACAGTTAAACTCCAGTTCAAGCAATCGGCGAATAATAATAATATTAAGAATATAGAAATGTTTAAAATTTATTCAGTTCTTAACAATTTGACATAACGTTATAGAACAGTGCATGAGTATATATAGATGCCGAAAAATCGTTATTTTTGATAAAATCACTGACCATTTGTTTCTCTTTGTAGAAAGCTAAGTAAATATTTACCTCATTAATATATATGTTTTCTATTCCTATCATTTGCTTCGACACATGTAACCGCTAAAACATAATTTATATATGCGCCACATAAGTATGCGCCACATAAGTGTGGTATGGCGGTATATCGGCATAGAATACTTTCTTGTAATCTGTACAATACAAACTGTATGAAGATCTAACTGAATGATTGCCCTTGTTTATTTAAAATAAACAAGCTTGACTTCAAGGTTCAATAAATGAATAAATATTACAAAAAAATGCTAAGTAACATCTATTAAAAAAAAAATCTTAAATTTTTTGAAAAGTTCTCATTAAGCCTATAAATTTCTACGATTTTTACATTGACAATATTTTTCTTAAACATTTCAAAAACTTAAAAAAGTTATTTCTTTATTGGAAAATAAGGAAAATTTAACAATCATTAAAAGTTTTTTTTTAAATATTTTTTATAAACAACTATAGAAATATCTATTGTTCTCTAGTCTTGCAGGATTGTTGACTGAATTTCGTTATATTTTTTATAATAAAAGAGTATTTCCAAATAAATGACATTTGAAATGTAATAGTTAATGTGTCAATAATAGATGAATATAATTATCAATTGCTGTTGATAAAGACTGGAAGAATTGAAACATTTAAAACTGTATTTTTTTTGCGAGTTTTTGCGCTTGGTTTAAAATTGGATAGCTGTAAAGAAGAAAAATTGTTACCTGCAAACTGGCGAATGGAACAACACAAGAAGTAATTACTAGTGGTGACGGCCAATTCCATTTGCAATTTGTAAAACTTTGCTCTCTTCATTTCCAATATCAAGGTTTTTCTTTTTTATCTTCAAACAAATTGACAAAAAAACTACTATTGGAATTTCATTTTTTTTTCTGTACTATAAGTAAAGTGTATTAATCATGAAAATAATTGATTTGTGTATTTCAATGTATTTATAAGCTTCAAACGCATTCTGAAACGATGTTTGAAGCTTCTTTTATGATGTTTATACGAGTTCATGGAGAGATTCACAATCAATTTTGGATCTGATTAACTTAAATTAAAAAAAAAAAAGGAAAAAGGAAGGATGAAATAGAGTAAAGCATTGAACATACAAGTCCAGGTATCAAAAAATTAGCCACTATGTACTAAACTGTGCGAAACAGTTCGCATGAAATGTAAATTTAATTTCTATTAAAATGCAGTGATATAAAAAAATCATTGCAAATAATAAAAAAAGAACTAAAAATTAATTAAAGCAGAAATTATTAACATTGATATAGCTTCTTGACTACTGATATTTTAAAATCACCGAAGGGGTTCTTGAAGATTTTGGTCATAAACATACAACTCCTGATTATAAGTCTACGTTTCGCTAAAAGTTGTTTGGCATTTTCAAGGCTAAAAACAATTTATTAACGACATAAGTAAAGCAAGATAAATACATCCTCGGATACCAACCAACAGAAAACAAATAAAAACAAACAAAAAATTCAGAAACCAGAGAACCACAAAAGGATCATAAAATACCTAGTGTTATTATTCATTATTTAAAAACAGATATTGGTTGTTTAAACTTAATGAACTTATAATTAATTATTTAGAACGCCAAAAACCAAATTTTCAAACAGATAAGCAACACTAATTCTGGGAGGATAACTCTATAAAGAGCATTCAAGAACCCCTTCTGTGAATTTGAAATTATTAACTTTTTATGTACTTTTAGTAAAAGGCTAAAAATATTAAATTAAAGTGCTTGAATTAATAATGAAGATTATAATTTAGAATCTTACACATAAGAGTAGTGTAAGTTACTGCATAATCTTTTATGCGGTAGATGGGTTTGTGCAGACTGTCCCTCGGAGAGGACGTTATATTCTCAGTCTCGAGCCTATACGATGCCTATACGATGCCAGGTCATCGTAAAAGATCCCTACTCTAATAAGCAGGTAAGCAAACAAGGGATCCCTATGTACAACCAGCAAGGTAATGTAGGTTCAAGCATTATAGCCATAACTAAAATGGGAGTCAAATAAAAAAAATTAGTCACACTTTCTTAAAACCTTATAGGTATGGGCATTAGAAACAACACTCCATATGAAATAATAATTTTATAATCCTTTACAGCATGCACTGTTTTTCTTATACTGTTTATACCTGTACCTAAATTAGGTTTCTCGAAGGAAGGAGTATTTTTCCTTTCTCATACAGATTTCTGGCATCTCCCACATATAATAATCTAATGTTACAATTAGCTAAAGAAATAGTAAATGATTACAACATATTGAAGCTATCTTGAAATGAATACGTGAAAAATACAAATGAAATTAAATATTTTTAGTATTCAATCAATTTAAAGCCAACCCAAAACAGAGCTACTTTAATGTAGCAGATTTCATAATAATACTGACTGATCTTCAATGTATTATAGAGATACAATCAATAATGTTTAACAAGTGATTTGCACTGTAAGGGAACTGATGGAAAATTAACATTATAATAATTAAACTTTTTAATTATTTAAATATGATTTTATTTGTCTTTGAAAATACCTACTTTACTTTATTATTGTAACACAACGCTATTTTACCTGCATTCTCTTTCATTCTTCTTTCTTCTTTTACTATAGTTCTAAATTTTTGTACTCTGTTGAAATTTTCTAAATTAATTGAATACTAAAAATATTTAGTTTCATTTGTATTTTCCACATATTCATTTCAAGATAGCTTCAATATGTTGTAATCATTTACTATTTCTTTAGCTATTTCTAACATTAGATTATTATATGTGGGAGATGCCAGAAATCTGTATGAGAAAGGAAAAATACTCGTTCTAAGCCTGGTGAAATGCTCGTTACTCCTTCTTTCAAGAAACCTAATGTAACCTAAAAGTTCGTTAACTTAAATAAGACAAAATTTAGGATTCACAACGATGAATAATAATGTTTCCAGTGATATACTTAAACAAAGAAAGGAAAGGTAATGCATTGTGACAGCGTAAGGGGCACGTACGTGAACTCGCTGGATTCCCTTCTCGAGAAGAATTATTATGTCGTTTACTTTTCATTAACACTCATCATCAAACATACATGTGACAACATAAGGGACACTCACTGGATTCCCTTCTCGACAAGAATTATTATGTCGTTTACTTTTCATCAACACTCATCATCAAACATATATGTCACAACATAAGGGACACTCACTGGATTCCCTTCTCGACAAGAATTATTATATCTTTTACTTTTCATTAACACTCATCATCAAACATATGTGTGACAACATAAGGGACTCATATTTTTTTAACGCTCGCTGGATTCCCTTCTCGACAAGAATTATTATGTCATTTACTTTTCATTAACACTCATCATCAAACATATATGTCACAACATAAGGGACACTCGCTGGATTCCCTTCTCGACAAGAATTATTATGTCGTTTACTTTTCATCAACACTCATCATCAAACATATATGTCACAACATAAGGGACACTCGCTGGATTCCCTTCTCGACAAGAATTATTATGTCGTTTACTTTTCATTAAAACTCATCATCAAACATATATGTCACAACATAAGGGACACTCACTGGATTCCCTTCTCGACAAGAATTATTATGTCGTTTACTTTTCATTAACACTCATGATCATCATCAGCAGCGTTCACGCTACCTACTGACGCTATCTTATGATTATGATTTACCAGTAGAGAGTTCTTGGGATTATATACTGATATAGTGCTAAGTATATTTAGGACTCATGATATTCTTAACTCTTGTTGCGTGATATCTTTAATATTCTGAACCTTGCTGTTTCAACCATCAGAACATAAGTCCACTAAATAATCATAAGGGGCAAGCTATGATCCACCAAAGATTTTAACGGCTTTGAATCTGATGGAGTGACAGCAAGTGGGCGAAACTGCCAATACCTAAGTCTACACCACACATATATCAATAACCAGTTTCTCTTAAATATTCTTCATTTAATTTTACTTCTTATAATTAATAAAAAAAATAAAGCTTTCTCCATTGCATTTTTTTTTTACTTCTTCCGACTCTTTCCTATATGTTACACATAAAATATATAATAATCTCATATGTAGAAAAGTATTCGAAAAAGATGGAGAATGGAATTCATGTTTTGTGTCCACAACTATTTCCTTCAAGATTGAAAAATAAGATACTGTCTCAAGGATCAAGGGCCAAACCCTAATAACCATTAGTATTTCTTACATCGTCTGCTTTTAGTTATACCTTTAAGCATTATATATCACCAACTGCTGAAAGAATAAATATTTAGTTTCAGTGGCTTTCTAAACAAAAAAAAAAAAAAAAAAGGTTCATTTGTTGATGGAGAAATGAGATGGCGACGGGAAACAATAGAAAAGGTGAGGTGATTTATATGCAGCCTGGGTGGTCGAAACAGCCTCCCTTGGGGCTCTAGGGTACAAATTACTGTCTCTGCTAACTTAACCACCCTTTAATCACTCCACTAACAATCTTACTTCTTCCTTTTTTTTTTTTTAGTAATACAATTATCGGCTGTTCCATTCATAAGAGGCTTTTGTGATGACAGACAACCAAGTAGAACAGACAAATTAGAATTGTTAAATAAAAAGCTTGTAATTCGAGCAAATTTTCTATCTGATTGTTAAATGTTTGACGTAAAACTTGTCTCTACATTTTTTTTGTTTTTAACGATGTATTTA
This sequence comes from Hermatobates lingyangjiaoensis, assembly GCA_026182355.1. Taxonomy (NCBI): domain Eukaryota; kingdom Metazoa; phylum Arthropoda; class Insecta; order Hemiptera; family Hermatobatidae; genus Hermatobates; species Hermatobates lingyangjiaoensis. Next base: position 284,843 of record JAPFBL010000155.1, read on the forward strand.
TTATCGTTACTAGAGTTCCATGACTTGACAGTTTTGGCAAAATCATCATACCTCATCATACAGTAAATACAATACTATTTATGTTTAAAACACAATAAAAAAAAAGACTAAGATCATTCAACCGTAACAAGTGGTCTATATCAGAGTCAAATCACAACTTATTGTTTCACAATATTCACAATGGGTATATTGTGAAATTTTGTTATTGATATTTATATACATATAACTCACTCATTCATAATAATATTAACGAAACATAAGAAATTAATAATACATTTTTAAGAATACTATTAACAATATCGTTATAATAAAATTAAATAATTCAACTAATAATGTTATGAATGTCATACGAACAATCTATCTTTGTAAAAAAATTAAAAGATTCATTTTTTTAAAATAGTACAGCATACATCATTGTGTTCCCATGCTGTTTCCAAACATCGAGGTACTGTTTTAAGTAATACCAGTAGTTAGCTAAAAGGCCAATTCCATTTCAAATGGTTTGAAATTTAGAGTTATGTTGATAATAATTGATGTTAGTATATTTGAAATGTTTACGAGTAATAGTAATATAAATGTTAAAACAAAATCTTAAGCTTTAATCTGTTTATACTTTTTTATTTTTTCTTTAAAAAAACAAAATTTTAAGTTGAATAACTATCCAACTAGTTAAATATATAAGTTTTTGTCCAGAACAATACAAAATAATTTTGCAGAATTATCTTTGTATTGTAAATAATTGTACAGGTGACTAATCTACGCTGCGATACCACTAAGAGTCCAGGATTCTATCATTTTTTTCTTTGTTTTATATTTCAAATGATCCATCATTGATGGGCGATATATTTTTATTGCTTATCAAAGTATAACCTTTTTATAAGCAGCTATAATTTTTTTTATAAAAAGATTCTCTCTGTTATAAGAAGCGCAAGGTTTTCTATAATAAATTATGGAAATGCGAATGTTTCCCAGCAAATGTTTTCTTTGATACAGGTAAATAAAAAACTCACGCTTTTTTGTTTAGCATAAAAATATACATTCTCTTGTTGAACATTTTAAAACAAAGAGTAATTGAAATTAAACGAAACATACAATTTCATGAATGACTATACAAAACTTAGTGATATTTCATTAAAATGTACCGCAGATTCGGCATTTACGCAATTTCGTGCTGCAACTGTACGCAATTTTCAAACTTAGTCAGAAACCTTTTTTTATACGAAACAATATAGTTGCTTTTAAAAAAGGTTATGTATACCTCTTTCAAGCTTAGGCAAATTAAGTTAAGTAGAACCCTGAAATATGGAGAAAATCTTTTCAATTAGGGTTCAAAAAAAAATTATTTTTAAAATAAATATTTTTTTTACACTGAATGGTAATCAAAATAAAAAATTTTCAATTTTAAAAAAAATAAAGGTACAATCAAACATTAAGATACGAAATTCCAAATGAAATAATTCATAATAAGTAACTGAAATTGAATTATTAATTTAACTGCATTTTTTAAAATAGTATACCTCTATTTTTTTAGTATGTTCTAATGATATATAATTCCTATTATACTCGTATATCATTATGTATATATATATATTATATCAAGTGTTATTCTTGATTATTAATTATTATATATATATATATATATATATATATATAAAGATTTCACATAAACAGGTGAAACAACAATCAATGATCAAACACAATAAGAAATGGGAATGGGAAACAAAGTTGAAAGATCTTAGTCTTGTTTTCCCATTTCTTATTGTGGTTGTGGTATGGTATATATATAAATATATATATACATAAATTCTATTGATTCAATTAAACTCCTATTTAATATGTGTTAAGTTGAAAATAAACCAGCCATTGGAAATGGAAGGCATGTAGGTTTCAAGATGACTAACCTGAAATACAGAGAAGAAGCTATTTGTTGAAGACAATATTTAGAGTATACGAGATAAGAATTCCGAGATACTGCGTTTGTAAATTGAATGAATGACCTTGATTTGAAACAGAGAAATAAAGATAATACAAGCCAATTAAAATGGGAATGATTTAGGAGAATTCTATTTTTGGGAGCAATTCAAAGTTGAGAAAACTGTTTTACGGTTTCAGTAGCACGGGTTAATTGCAAAACGCTTTGTTTTGCCAATTAAAATTAGCAAAGAATGTATTAAAACGATTTATGATTCTACATACGAAGTTTACAAAAGAAAAGTTTTAACAAGTCGTATTTTTTTTTACTTTTCACATCTCGTATTCAAGTTTCATTTAGAAGAATAACATTAGTTCTAACATAGTGTAATCAGTTCTTATGTGATATTTACTCATTGATGGGTAAAAAGCTATTTGAAATAGTCTCCACATATAAAAATTTAATGGTATAAACAACACGTTTCGAACACATCGTGTTCTTCTTCAGGCATTAATTAAAAAATACAATGTCATCAGAAAGTTATCTATAGTACTCTCCGATATTTTTATCAGATCTATAGTACAGTCATTGTATTTTTTAGTTAATGCCTGAGGAAGAACATTACGTGTTCGAAACGCGTTGTTTATACCATTCAATTTTTATATGTGGAGACCATTTCATTAGCTTTTTACCCTACAAACAATAACATTAATTTGTAATTAAGGTTTTATTTCTCTTAAATTTTATATTCATGAATTTGAAGATTTTGGTGAAACTGTAGAACATCAAATGAACTACCATTTTCTAGATGCTAATATAAACTTCCAACATCATTATATAAATTACTTATTTACTATAGTAATTATAAAGTTATTATGTCTTTATTTATGACAAATATTATACATAAATATAAAGTTATTTATATAAATATCAATGGCCAAACTACAATATGAAATGAAAAAAGAGACTAAAATCTTTCAACTGTAACAAGCGGTCTTCGTCAGAGTCAAAAAACCAACTGTTGGGTTTTTGACTCTGACGAAGACCGCTTCTTCCAGTTGAAAGATTTTAGTATTTTTTTTTCATTTCATATTGTGGTTTGATCATTGATTGTTATTTCACGTGTTTATGAATACATCTTTTTATATAAATATGTATTCATATAGCGTCTTGACCACTATTAGCGTTCTCTAATTACTAACTTAGTTATTGATGATAAGGTCAAAAATTAATAACTTCTGATTATAAGTTGACGTTTAACCGAAATTTGTTCGGCATTCTAAACGCAAAAAACAAATTATTGAAAAAATTAACACTACAATAAATAAGTCTGAAAATGAATACCTTCATAGAATACCAACTAAGAGAAAACAGAAACTAAATAAGTAACAAACACAAAGAAAATAAAAGAAAACCAAAAATAGAGAGTGTTTTTGTTTTTGTGGATAAATGAGTTTCTATCATAATTAATTTTATTATTATTAGGACCAAAAATAATTTAAATAACTGCAAAATAACTCTACGATGATACCTTCACAGAATCTTCAAGAAACAAGAAACAAAAAATACAATAATCGACAATACTAATAAGCACAAAAAAAAACAATCGCACGGCAAAACTAAAACCTTCAAAGTTATTACATTATTGAAAGAACTATTCAAGGCACTATCCATATAACTTCTTTTTGTGATATATATATTATCAAAAATGAATTGAATTGACATAGATATTTGTTATGTCAAGGATCACACATGATATGTTATTCAACACTATCATAACAGACAGGAAATACAGGGAGGTTACATAACCATAAACAAACCAAGCCCCCCCCCCTCTCCACTACCAAGTTCAAATAATTACTATATAATTAGATTAAAAATAAAAGCAGATTACAGACTATTGCAAAAGATTAGAAAAACATATAAAAAAAAAGACACTTCAAAGATCACCCTAATGAAAGCACCAAGAGCCTGTAACAAGAAATCAGATGTGGCTAATCTTAGTCTAATTTATTCAGATCTCTGTAATAGTCTGTAAACAACTATCCAATATTATTTTCTTTATTTAGTGTTTCTATTTTTAATTTTTTCTGTTCTTTTTATTTAATCTTCTTATTATTTTATTATTCTAATTGGGTTTAAATTATACTATGCTTATATATAACACTTATATTTACTCCCTTTTAGAACAACACTCTTCCCTCCCACTCTTTTCAACCCCTCACCATGATGTTTCTGCATCTTTCGTTTCAGTTGTGTTTTTTGACTCTGCCGAAGACTGCTTGTTACGGTTGAAACATTTTAGTCTTTTTTTTTTCCCAATTTTTTATTTTGGTTTGATCATTATAATATAACACTGTTTTTTACAATGTTAAAAGTAATGTCTCATTTGATTCTAAATTAAAACAGCAAATAGTAGTTGTTAGATAAGAGCATTGCTCTAGATTAAATGAGAAATCACAGGCTTTGGATAGATTATATTCATAGATCCAAACGATGAATGAATCATTGATTAAGGAGCATTCTCTTAGAACTAGGAATAATAAACATTACGACAAAGAGCATGATCAAAATCGTTGGAGACATAAACCATAATCCTAGAATAAGCGAAAAATAATAGTCATTAGAGAAAAACATAGTACTACATCTAATTAGTTAAAATCTCAATTAGGCAATAACAAAATTTGCTCGTAAGCATAGACACAGCTACGTGTATTAGAAAATAACAAAATGCAATGCTTTCTTTGATAAAATGTTTCCGAATGCAATGTTTAAGTAACCAACTGGTAAATTATAATACGATGTGAAATGAATACATACAATATAATGATCAAACCACAATATGAAATGGGAAAACAAGACTAAGATCTTTCAACAGTGACAAGGGACTTCGTCAGAGTCAAAAACCTAACTCAACTCTGACGAAGACCGCTTGTTACGGTTGAAAGATCTTAGTCTTGTTTTCCCATTTCATATTGTCGTTTGATCATTGATTGTTATTTCTCGTGTTTATATGAAATCTTTTTAAACAATATAATATTTATATTATGATAAATATACACTTTATAGGTATTTAGTTTTATGGTTCCAGCTTTTACGGAACAGAATTTATGAGGCATATAATTTTAATTGAAGTAATAAAAAGAATTTAATTATGAATCATTTAACTACCAGGATAGTGGTTTTTAATTTAAAGTAAATGTATGCTACTTATTACTGTACAGACTCCTCGGGAAACATTCAAAATTGACACTCTACAACAAAGTGCTGTTATATAAAACATTACTGCGACCGATCTGGACTTACGGACTTGAACTATGGGGTGGTGCAAAACCTTCCAACAGTTATAAAATACAATTATTACAATCAAAAATCCTTCGTACAATCACTAATGCACTTTATTATATCACAAACTACACTCTACATAGAGACCTAAAAATTGCTTTTATACATAATTTTTAGACACTGAAATGTTACAAGGCGTTTCATACCAAACTTTCCTCTCACCCAAATCCACTCGTACAAAACCTTGCTCCTTCCTAACCTTCCCAGAATTCCCCCAAGACGACTTAAGAGAAGATGGCCGAGGGATCAACTGCCATGATGATCCAGAATCAGGAAACGAAGTGAAAAGTTGAACCAGTGGATTTCATTCTTTGTTCATGTTTGTCAAAGTTATTTGTATTACTCACACTAGATATGCTTGTTACGTAACATATGCGTAGTCGTATATTTAAATAAATATGTTAAAAAAAAGTAAATTTATTCTAAAATAAATACTAACTTGTCTTAAAACTTCAATGAATGATAATATTCAAAGGTCGTGAGAAAGGGGTTCCGATTCCATACTAAATCGTCTGTGAGATACTCACAAGTATCAATACTTTATTGACAAATGTTATTAATTGTTTGAAATGTTAGTAAGTCATTGAAATATTACCTGAGTCAGACAAACATAAAAATCTCTGTCGGAGGGGACTCGGTGACGAAGGGGATTTCTCTTATATTGTTTTAGATAAAAAAAAAAAAAATCTTTTACAACTCCAACAATAAACGTTGACAGAGAAATCAAATTATTATTGGCTCTAGGATTTCTCAGTTTTCTACAATATCAGAAATCCAGCAATATCAAATATTTACTTTGAATCCAAGATTGTATTATTTCATATAGAATCTCCTATTTTAGGCATTATTTGTCAATATATCTGGAATATATATCATTCCTTCAGCCCACAACAAACGCACACAAACATACGCAAATAAACACAATATAGCACATACACTGACTAAACAAAGATATTTTTATATGAAGTCTAAATTATAATTTAGCCATAATTACAATGAAGTCATGGGTTCAATATGTCTAATAGACCTAATCAAAATTATAAACAGAGTTAGTAGCACGCATTAGACTTTACGTATCAGCTACACAATGGACAGGATGCTGATTGTGCTTTTCATCAAATCATCAGAAATATTAACATTTTCTATTCAAGAAACTCTGCTAAGAACTGTGTCGTGATAGGTTTTAGTATTTCTTCCATTTTTCGAGGTATACACTAATAAGATTCTGTCGTTATTACTATAATACATATATATGTACTAAATTGCTGTTTAATGTACTACTAGATGAGCCTAAATCAAAGAAGTTGAAATTGACAATCAAACGATGCATGATACATGAAATTTACTCAATATACATGAACTCATGTATCATTCATATTTTAAACTCGTCATAATAGATAACTAATGGAACTGTTAATTAGGTTGTTAGCTCGTATGGAACTCAGAAGTTGGGCTGACGGAGGAATTCAGAAGGCTGTAAGAAGTGTTGTTCAACTGTCTCATAGCTTCCTTTCTATAGCTTTCACGACCAAAAAGAACAAAGGTTGAACCTTTATCAGCGGGTATTATCAGAAGATTGTGTTCTGTTTTGTTTTGTTTTTTTTTTTTTAAACCGATCCCCTACTGGGTGATAACATCAGTTGTTTATCGGCTTTTTGTTGATTGTGAGTCGTAAATTTTGCTTAACTCAAGTTCATTTAGAGTAGGCATTTTTAATCCCTACTACTTATAAAAAAAAGTTCCTGACATCGTACAGGCTCGGGTCCGACGGCTTATTGTCCTCTCCAAGGGACAACGTAGTCAGATTTATTCACCTCCCGTGTGAATAAATCAAGGGCCATGTGGGGATCGAACCCCGAACTACCAGCCCAGAAGGGAATACTTTAACCACTAACTGAGTCTCCTTACGGCTAGAATATAAGACTTCAAGCTAAGTTGAATCACTCTCTTCTCTCTCTCTCTCACACACACTCATTCTCACTCACTCTCTCTCTCTCTCTCTCTCTCTCTCTCTCTCTCTTCTCTCTCTCTCTCTCTCTTTAGTTTTCTCTACCCCTCCCTCACCCTGTCTCACTCTGTCTTTATCTTTTTTTCCAGTCTTCTCTAGAAGACAAACAATATCTTCCTCTATTGTGTCTTCTATTGATTTATATTTTTTTTAATAAGTTCGTCAGGTCATATATAGTAAACGAAAAAAAAACAATTGTCACAACATAAAGTTTTTTCATCATTTAAACAATCAACTAAATTCAGTTACTATCTGAAAAAAGCTAAATAATAACTTAAAGAATAAAACATGTTGTTTTTAAGTAAAACAGTATGGTTGAAATAGTAGTTGAGTAGGTTGATGAGTGGTTGAAAAGATGTGATTGAGGGCTGTTTGGGGTGGAAAGATGTAGGGATGCAGCTGTCTGCGACACAACTTGTAAAGTAATAAACTTTAAAGGGGTAAGAAAGTTCAGATGAAACTTAATTAACCTAAATCATAATTATCTCTGTTCTGAAATGTCGCGTGTTCTTTATGTACAAAAGGAAAAACAAAAGAGAGCTTATTATATTCTTGGAATAATTAATGGTAGCTGTTTCAGATTCACTACTTGTAATAGTAATCAATTTATTATATTATTCCAAAAAATATTAATATTTATAAATGTAATTTCATAAGATTTATAAAAAAAATGAAAATATGCGTTATGGTTACATGGTGAACATCGGTAATAAACTTATTGTTGAAAGTAAGTAAATCAAGGTATTGCTATTCAAATCTTTTCACGTTTTATTGTAAGCAGAGGTTCTTTCTTAAAGAGGTAATCTTAAACCAAGCGTTCATTTTAGAATTCTTAATAAAATTGCTGTTTATATATATATATATATTATATATATATATATATATATATATAATATAAATAGATAAGTATCGACCGTGGAAAAGAAACAAAACTAAAGTTTATCGGGACTCGGTCAGTTCTTCAGGTTCAAATTAAACTCTCATTTCTTATATTTCCTCTGTTTTTGTAGGTCTATAAAAAAGGTTTGAAATAAAGATCGAAACGTTGGCAATGAGAGTTTAATTTGAACCTGAAGAACTTACCGAGTCCCGATAAACTTTAGTTTTATATATATATATAAACAAGATTTCACATAAACACGTGAAATAACAATAAAGATCAAACCAACAGAGTTTGAGTTTTTGACTCTGACGAAAACCGTTTGTTACCGTTGAAAGATCTTAGTATCTTTTCCTATTTCATATTGTGGTTTGATCATTGAATTATATATATATATATTTAAAATGTTCTTTATGTTTTATATCAGTAATACTCAACCACTGTGCCATGTGATTCTTGTAGTGTGCCACCAAATTCTATGGATGTACACAGTAAAATACAGTAATGTAGAATGGATTTTACAGCATGGGTATGCATCGAGAAGAAATATAGAAATCAGAACGACATATAAACCTAGATTCTAGATTATAAAATAAGACTACCGTTATCGTTTTTACGTCCAAATATAAATGAAGCCAAAAAACACCAACCTCAAATTACGAAATAAATGTAGTTTGTAATATATCATTAAATAAATATTATTGTAAATTACTGTCTGCTATTTTTACAAAATATATTGGATTATAGGTATAATAGTTAAATAGCGGTGTTTTTTAAATTTATCTCGTTGTTAGTGTGCCGTTACGAAAAAAAGGTTGAGAATCATTGTTTTTTATAATGACATAAATAACATGTTGTTGTTTAAAGACATTTATGAGTCATGATGAGATTTATTTATCAGGAGTAAAGCAATAACAATTATTTTTGATAGTATAAATAAGAATATTTAAAAAAAAAGGTTAAATATTTAGAAGGTATTATTGACATGATATGGCAAGGACTGAGTTAACCAAGCCAGAAGTAGGGCTTTTTAAACAACTGTGGGTGATTCAGTGTGTCGTTTCCCAGTCTAGTTAAAGTGGATCCTGGACTAAATTACCGGACAAGGCAAATTTATGGATCGGGCAGTGACTTTCTCGAAGAGCTCCACGTCTGTTTAGGAGATGTATCTTCCGCCCAACCGGGTCACCACTCTGCTTCTAATATGGAACACTTTCTTCCTTTCCAAGATTCAATAATTAGTCCTTTGAAACAAGTAGATTGGATTTCAGCTTAAGTTAACTAACTTTGAATTTAATTCATCGTATTTTGAAGGACAGTATATTAAATATTCTATTTTACAGCAAACTAACTATCGCATTAATAATTTTAATCTAAAATGTTTTCAATTTTTAATGGCCATAAAATCCTGTTTAAACGTGTTTAAAATGTTAAAGTGCTTTTCAATATTAAAATGAATCCTCGACAAAAGGACAAATTTCCAGAGTTAGGAAAAGTATTAAGACCCCACACAAAAAAAGTTTATTACAAGAAACTAAACAACGCGTTTCGAACACTTGATGTTCTTCTTCAGGTTACATCTAAAAAAAATATATTGGGAAATATATATATAACATATATGCATTTATTTGTTAAAAACATCAAGTGTTCGAAACGCGTTGTTTAGTTTTCTTGTAATATTTTTTTTGCGTGGGGACTAAATACTTTTTCTAACATGAGTAAAATACCACACTGTAACAGATTCCACAGTTAATGAAATCTCAGAGTATCATTCTTAATTCATGTTCATTTGACAGGGGAATCACGTGGTTATTTCTTTGAATCGTTCTAATTTGGTCGAATGATAGTAGAATAGGTATTACAATAGGTCAAGGGTCAAGGTCAACTAGCTATGCACTTACAAGGTCCATGCTAAATTATAGGACAGGCATCTTGGCCTTTTACCACTTCATTGTTATTAATATTTATATAAATATTAATATTTATAAATGTAATCTCGCAAGATTATAAATATTTAGCAATCTTAATAGGTGATATTAAATTATTATTTTTAGGATTTAAAAATAATCCTACTTATACTTATACTTATATCCTACTTAAAAATAATCCTCTCTCTCATACACACTGTATCTCTGTCTCTCTCCTACTCTCTCTCTCTCTCTCTCTCTCTCTCTCACACACACACACACACACACACACACACACACACACACACTCTCTCATATCACTATTCTCTGTCTCTCTCTCTCTCCTCTCTCTCTCTCTCTCCACACACACACACACACACACACAATCTATCTCACATCTCATCTCTCTCTCTCTCTCACACACACACACACACACACTGTATCTCTTCTCTCATACATCTCTCACTCACACACACACACACACACACACATATACACACAAACATTGTATCTCTGTCTCTCTCATACTCTCTCTCTCTCACTCTCACATACATTGCATTGCTGTCTTTCTCATACTCTCTCTCACCCTTACTCTATCTCTCTCACACACACATTTTATCTCTGTCTCTCTCTCTATCCCTCTCCCTCTCTCTCTCTCTCTCTGTCACACACACACACACACACACACACTCACACATTGTATCTCTCTCTCTCTCTTTCTCTCACTGTCTCTTAGAGGAACATCCGTTTACTGTTTCATTTAATGTTTACTCATGTGGACTAAGTAAGCATCTAGAAATGTTATAGCCATCTCTCTCTCAGAACCGTTTGACAGATCTTAATAATATTTGACATCCATACAGTTTTTGGCGTTGTATACTACTCCTATTAACGGAAGGTTAATAATATTTTGAAAAATAAAAGCACAAAAATGAAAAGGGAACTCTGGTAAATATATTGAGAGCCGCGTGTGGCTCGCGAGCCGCAGGTTGGCCATCTCTACGCCACAGCAATGATTATATTTTCCTTTATAACTTACAGAACTGAAGTAGCCATGTTAAAATAAAATAATTAAATGATTTGATTGTGAATGAGGTTTATAATACCTTTACTAAATTGTGTGGAGACCACTCCAGATTTTTTTTTAAGTTTACTATCTGATAATGTGTTTTTATTCTTTAAACCTTCCTTCAATTCAATTAAGAGCAAAGATAATTTATAGCTACTGTTTCCCATCTCCCACACTTATATGCTTTCAAATTTAGTACTATTCTAATGGAGGAAAATCTAGGTAATTTATTTATTATTATTTGGCATCCATGTAATTTAATGGTGGGTTGTACTCCTGGAGTAAAGTATTTGTCAAAAATTGTTCTTTACTATATTTATGCGTTTAAATATAAATTACACAAGCCTTTTATCTTATATTATATATTCTATTAGTTTTTATAGGATTAATGAGGTAGTAATGGAGTGATTATGCGCCTCTAATAGGCTAGAGAACTCAACTCTTGAGGTTACCCTGTTAACCTGCTATATTCAGGGACAAACAAAAGAGGAGGGGTGATCAGAGGCTGGACCTGACCACCTTCGTTTCACATCCTTCCAACTTCCCAAATCGTATTTTCTTATCCCAGGCCCAATCCGAGGCATTATGCAATCCGCGCAGAAGGATGGATGATACAGGGGTTACTGTATTACTGTACGAAAGGAGCCTCAAGGGTACCAGGCAACCCCCTTGAGTAAATAGCCTTTCTTTGTTATGCGGTCGGACAAAATACCACCGACAGAGCTTAAGGGATTTTTCCCTGTATGTTACTAAGGAGAAGGAAGTCCGGAGACTATCTTTTGGAAGTGCAGAGGGTCAAAAAGTGCTAACTAGTGAGAGTCAACTTCCCACAAGTGCACCTAAGGACCCGAAAAAGACCGTCCTGAAGAAGGAGAAAAGAAGTCACTTTCTTCCGAAACATAGGGAGCCTGAATGGGAATTATTAATGGTTTGTACAGATTCTGCAAAGAAGAGGAAGAAACACCGTTGGCACTTGCTGACTGACTGTCAGGCAATTTTGCTGCACAGAGGAAGGTGCTACGGAACGTTCAACAAAACTATAGAAAAACTTTTACCGCTGAACCCAGCAAAACTGCTGAGCTTTTTGGAAGCATTGAAGCTAACTGCTGGAGTACTTTAGTATAGAAGGGGGCGAAGTACAATAGTTTTTAAGACGCAGTGCTACAGTCACCCTAAATAATAATAATAATATGATTTGGAGTAAAGTAACATATTTTGTTTCATCTGAAATTTAGCTTAGATTCTCTACAGCACAGGAATTATTATTATTTTTCACCTGGGAAGTGGTCAAACTAAATCTCGGACACCCCAAGTTTGGGTGGCTAAACTTGGAGGTGACAAAAGGGCAACAGGTTAAATCGTCGGCCTGATTTGATCTTTAGGTGTTATGGCCGGAAGGCTAGGGAGCACAGTGATCAAAACAGGTCAAACTAAATCAATGGTAGTCCACTGGGTACATGACACACAAATATGCACCGCAGTTTGTTAATCTGGAACTACTTTCTTCTTTTATTACTCTAATACAAATGAAAGCTTTATAAACAAATAAACAGTGTTATTGTGATTATTTGAATAGTGACGATGGGATTGTAATACAAGTAGTAATGAGTGCTGAATGATATGCAATATGATGAAGGGAGTGGCGGATCAGAAGGTGTAGGGGTGGGTTGCCGCAGTCTCCACTCCCTCGCGGCAGCATTCCACAACCCCCAGACTACCTGACCCTCCATACCTGTTACGTCCCTTCACCCTCCATTCACACCATTAGCCCTTCATTTCCTTTTTCACGCAACCATTCCTCCAACTTTGTCATTTTGCTTATTCCAGCAATTACAGTTCTAAACTGGTATTAACGACTAACAATAAAAAAATTTGGAGTGGCTTACACTCAACTTTACTATAAGTCAATGCTTATCAAACAGTGGGGCACACCCCGTTTATTTAACTTAAAAAAAAATGTGACAATAAGGCAAATTAAAATCTCAATTTCAAGATAAACATTCTGCAACCTGACTGTAGTCAAAGGTTTTATACTACTTCTTCAATGGACATTTCTGATGTCATGTGATAGTGGTAAATGCCCGTCAACTTATTTGGCATGAAAATATATAAAATAAAATGAACTGTCACAATAATATTACGTATTTGATCTATATTTAAAAAAATCGTTAAAAAATATAAAAATTATGTTTCATCTATAGAATAGAAAATAAAAGTATTTTAAATGAATACTTACAGATTAAAACCTTTTAATGATTTTCATCACATATAATATTGCTTAGGCTTAGACTTTTTTTAGAATTATCACATACAAAAAAAGAACAAAGTAGTCTTTTTAATCGGGCTTTCATGAAAGAATCATACAAATAAAACAAAAAATACAAATTCATCTGATAAATATTCAGCTAAATTAAAAAAAAAACACAGGAATATTTAATGCAAGATAAATCCAAATTACGTAAATTAGAAAAAAAAGTGAATAGGTTTTTAATTAATTTTCAAAGTTAAAGGTTAAAGCATTTTTTTTTATTTTTCATATTTAAATGTATTCAAAAATATTCGACTTGTGATTTGTAAATTAAAGGGAATCAAAGGATCGCTAGGAGGGTAACAGTTTTTTTGAAGAGTAACGAGATTATTGCACAGATAAAACTTCTTGTATATCACGGCATTTGAAAAAAAAAAAAACGGTTCTTTTATTTTACTTTTACAGTTCACCTGTTATGCAGATGACAATTTTTAGTCTCTTTGACATAAAATAAAATAAATATTCAAATTTATTTATATGTAAGAACGGAAGAGGAAATGTAATTCAATTTCACTTTCCATTAAATCAATTTGTGCTAAAATTACTTTATTTAGTTTGTTCATTATACATATAAAAAGATAAATTTGATTTATTTATTCAAATTTATCTTCAATAATTAGATCAACAAAATTATCATATAACAATAAAACAAAATTAATCCACAATCTACAATGAGACTAAAGAGTGAACGCATATAGATCCAAATGTGGAATTATATATTAAGGATGAATTTACATTCAGTCTGCTATGAACAGCTGAAAAATAAAATATTTTTGAAATAACACCATCATGGGTTTAAGGAAGGATAGAAATATTTAGGAAAACCTGTCTAAATTAAGCCTTAGTATGTCATACTTTAATAGAAACCTGCCTACTAACCTATGTTGTTCTTGTTTAAATGATTTACACTTCTTTCTCTATTCATTGCTGGTAAAGTATTTGAGAATCAATATACTGAAACTTAAGATAAAAGAAAGCAAGTCGCTTAATATCGTCGATATTTCAAAAGGATTGTTTGACATCAGCCAAATTTAGTGGCTCACTCCCTCTCTCTCTCCTTTTACTCTCATTCTATTCTCTCTCACCCTCGACTTCTCCTTCTGCATGACAAGTGTTCTCAGTTCGAGGCGAACTTTATTGTGGAAGCCTGTTCACATAATCCAATATATCAGTATAACTACTATATATATATTATAACCACTCTATCAGTAGAAATAAATATTGATAATATTATTAAAATATTTATAATATTATAAGAACAGAATTTCTTCACTTTTAATATTTAAAAAAATGAATCATTTCCTAGAAAATCACCCAATCTATTCAAAATGGATTAACATTTTTCTTTATTTAAATGTAATATGCAGAATTACACAGGGCATATCATTTATCTTGAGAATTCATCTAATTCCTCTTAGACTAAGAAAGATGATTTTTGTTATGCCTCTTTAAAATGAAGCAGAATGGCCCATATCATTGATATGGGGCCAGGTTAGCTCAGTAGTTAACGTACTCACCTCTAAACTGGTAGTCCAGGGTTCGATAACCATCTGGCCCTCGATTTATTCACACGGGAGGAGAATAAATCTTAGTACATCGTTCCTCGGAGAAGAAGGCCGTCAGTCCCGAGTCTGTACGATGTCAGCTACTCCTTAAAGATCTCTACTCTAAATACACTTGAGTTAGGCAAAATTTACCCGTCTTTTTCTGAAAATAAGACATCCCCCGAAAATAAACCCTAGTGTGATTTAAAGAACACTTTGGAATATAAGCCCTGAAAATAAGGTTTAGTTAAAATAATACGAATATTATAATTATTTAAAAAAAAAATGCTGTTAAATTTCGTAGGTATCTCTAGCTGCTCTAATATTTCATAGAATTGTTTGGAACAAAAAATTCCAAGAAATTTCTTGTTTACTTCTACAGTTCGTTTCAATGAATGCACTACTTATTATAAAGTTGAATTTACCTTCAAAATACAATATATTGTAACAGTTTATATAGAGTGACGAGACAGGTACAACGTTTGTGCATTTCAGTTTTGTAAATCTGAATATTACCTAGTATTTATTGCACTTGAACCCTTCCCCCGAGAATAAGTCCTAGCACGTATTTTAGACCTAAAAAGAAACAAGATATTGTCTTATTTTTGGGAAAAGACAGTAGTACTCTCAGTGTAGAAATACCGATCGAACAAAAAGGCCGTAAAGGGCTGACGTTCTTAACCAGCTAGGGTATCGGTTTAAAGAATAAAAAAAAAGTTATTAATAAATATAGAAAAACGTAATAATCAGACAAAATTAGAGGTAAAATGTTGAAAATTGAGAAACTAAGGCTTTGAAGAAGTAAAAATGTGTAATTGGAAGGTAGTTGATTGTTATATGAAATGTAATCAGCGTATGGGTTGAAGGAAGACCAAAGAACGCTTGTGTTTGTAGGAAAGGGTTTGCAGAGATAGATGTGTAGATGAGGAGAGGTGCTGAATGTAATTGTAAGTCTATTCGTGTCAGACCAATTGAAGAGGATGCGGTGAGTGGATCACGAAGTGGCCGGCGATAACAGCAACAACTGCTCTTCTGCTCAACTGTATGCGCTCTAATTGCACTCTCAAACATGAGTTATCAATAAATTAGCCTCATCAAATTCAATCATGTATATATTTCACGTAAAATGTTCGCTTATAAATGTTTTAATTCTGTTCAAATACTGAATATACATCTGATAAGTCACAAATATACTGATAAAGGAGTTGTTTTCAGCACCACATCCTTGGTGTCTTCCTGATGATGATCACAAAGTGTTCGAAACGCGTTGTTGTTGTTGAATAAAACTTCCTTTGTGTGGAGACTTGTTTGTTTATTCATTTTACCTCAGAACAGATAAATTTGATTCTTGATATACTGATATAGCAACGAGAAAGATCTTCGGAATCAGTGAATCAATTAAATATTATTAGTGGACAGAAATGTGCCCATTCGTGCGTATCCTCTCGATTTGTTTCGATCTTGTGGTTTCTTGCACAAGATTCATTAGAAATGAGAATATGGCATGTAATCGACGTAGAGGAAAAAAATTTAAAACTTTACAAGTGATACCCTCTTTTTTTGTTCTTTGATTAGTAGCCATCAAAAATCAGGACTTTTCTGATACCTCAAAGCACCTCAACTAGAACGTCTTTATCTGTAACCGTGGCTCCTTTTTTCGGGGGACTAACCAGTTTTATCAATAGATACTATCAATAGATAGTTCACTAGGATCTTCGGAATCTGATGAAATTTCAGTGGATTTCACTGAAAAATTGAAATTTTTCAAATTTGCCCAATCGTGCGTATCCTCGTCAATTATATAATACGTATCCTTGTACTTATACAAGATTCACTAGAAGTGGGAATATTAAAGTTCATTGTTGATGAACTCTTGGTCTACTGTAAGGTATGATGGCAGGGGATGTAAGTAAAGACATTCTTATCAAACATCAATCATAAAACAACAGATTGTGTTGTCCAGTGTTGTTTCAAGCACTATAATCTAAACAGTCATTAATACTTTCATCACAACCTGTTAGATTAAGTTACAAAATTAATTATAACAGTAATCAAAAGTACTATATCCCACAAAATAAATAGTTTGATACCGTAAATACCAACCAAAAACAGCATAAACCAAGCTGTTAGTAAGTACATGAAATATTTTAATAAAACACATTTTTATGCTGCAAATGCTTAAAATGTTTGATTTTTTTTTCTATTGTTTAAACTGATCCCCTAGCAGGTGATAACGTCAGCCGTTTTCCGGCTTTTTGTTTGATAGGTGATTCTACAGATTCTACATTGGGAGTTCTAAATTTTGCCTAACTCAAGTGGATTTCGATTAGGGATCTTTAACTAGTACCTGACATCGTACAGGCTCGGGACCGACGGCTCGGGACCACTGAGCTAACCTAGCCCTTAAAATTTTGATACCATATGAAAAGATTTTATTAACGTTATAAAAGTAACCATTAGTATTTAGACTAACAATATTGATATACGGGGAACAAAACACAACAAAATAAAGAAAAAGTTAAAAATGTAGAATAAATGACAAAACAAAGTAGGATAACCTAGTTGAGTTACTTTGGTTTTGGATTATTTTTTAATCCAAAAATAATTAAATTATTTATGGTTTTGGATATAATGCAAGATACTTTTTGAAAGGAAGTTTTCAATATAATGGGAATTACTAATAGAAATAAAGAACTTATAATTCATGTTCTAAGAACATTCAAAATGTTGCAGTCATAAGTGCCAACAATGTTTAAAAGATCGAGTGTCTTTTACCCTTCCATCTACGCCATGCATATGTATCTTTGAAATACAACTGCAGGAGATATATCAATCTTTACAAACTACTCGTATATTATATAATTTTGCACCAGTAATTTATGAATTTAATGAAATTTCATGTGATATAAAACGAATTAATAAGATTTTGATCAATCATAAATCCTATTTGAAATAATTTATTTAGTTTTCGGACAATTCTCAAAAGTTCAAACACAAAAATGTTGATAGTAATATATTTTAAAGAATTATTTGCTTTGTTTTAACTTAATTAAACTAGGTTGATGAGACTTTATATGATAGAACACTACTGCACTCTATTATGGATGTTACGAAGCAAACTTCTTACAGGTCACTTAGCCTCTTTGATCTTTCTAGCGTGAAACTTTTACACGTCTTCAACCACTAGGAGCACCATGAGAGCTTTATGTAGGGCATCAACATCAAAGAAACCGAATAAACCAAAGAGAAAGTTAGCTCTATGTACTGCTTTCTTTGTCCTGCTAAAATATCACAGTTATAATCAATACCAACATTCTTTGCTACTTTACATAGAACACAAACTGTAGCAAAAGTTTGTAAAATAGACCAGTTGTATCATAGACTATGTAAAAATAAGGACAGTATTAATTAACATTCCGTATTCTAAAAACCTACAATGTTCCTCCCATAATGAAAGCAATCAATTACAAACAGCTAACAGAAAGTTTAATATAACTGAAAGTCTAATAACGACTTTATTATAATGACTATTTAATAACATGGTTATTTAAAAATATTTAGTATCATAAAAAGTTTTCTTACAAACTAAAATAAACAAAAAAAAAATCAATTCGTGTTTAAAATAAAAACTAAGGAAATGATCAATATCCTAAGCGCAGAAGGGCGTCTATGGAAAGTGTGAACCTATAAAGTTTTTCATAGGTAATAAATTTAGCTCCTGTCTAATCAATATGATGATTTTCATTGTTTAAATGCATGGTGCTACTTTTTTCCTGTAAACTTACGTTGTATTGGTGTTGTTTTACACGTATCTTTAATGATTTACTAGTTTGACCAATATAAATTTTATGGCAATTTTTGCACGGAATTTTATAAATACCAGCGGACACCGATTCCCTGGGAGTAGTAGCGCCTTATTCATGCATATAAACAATGAAAATCATCATATTGATTGGACAGGAGCTAAATTTATCACCTATGAAAAATCGATGTTATTAAGAAATATTATTGAATCATCTCTAAATAAATTTAATAGATCAAATATTATAAACATTAGTAACGGTCTCTTCAAACTTGATACTTTCGTCACGAGGGCAATAGCCTCTTCTAAGAGGGTTGACAGCTTGCAGATAGTTTTTTACTCTTTCTTACTGTACTCCTTTGTTTCCCCAAACATCCCTTTCTGGACATTAGTCCTTTCCTGCGCTTTCACCCTTTTAAAATACCACTCTTCCCTCCCACTCTTCTCAACTCCTCACCAGATGTTTTCTGCATCAAGTGTTTCAGTTGGGTTTTTGACTATGACGAAGACCGCTTGTTACGGTTGATAGATCTTAGTCTTGTTTTCCCATTTTTTACTGTTGGGTTATTCCCAACTCAGTAGGGTTTTTGACACTGACGAAGACCGCTTGTTACGATTGAAAGATCTTAGTCTTGTTTTCCCATTTTCTTATTGTGGTTTGATCATTGATATATATATATATTATTTTTCTCTAAGAAAATAATTTTTTTATATTTATATCAAATAAACCTGATTTCTATAGAAATTTACGAAAGTGTTTATGTATGGAGTTTATCATGACACATTAATGAGTCTTTTTATAATTAAATTCTCTTAAAAATATTATTATTATATCTTCAAAAATATGATGTTTAAATTATTTCATAATTATGAAAATAGAAAATAAAATAATAAAGAAATAAGATAAACAAAGGAGATGGAATCTGACATTTTAAATCAACGTCCGTCCTCAAAGCTACTAGGGATGCAGGTATGCTTTATCAAGTTGACTGTAGATTCCGCATTTAAGATTTTCCAAATGACATGTTCCATCTTTAACTTTATTTTCCTTTGTCAGGAGACAATTTGAGTAATTGACTAAGGAGCTTTTTATAAAATAAATAAATAAAGAAAGATATATGTATCATGTAATAATGTTGCTTGCTAATCGTTTCGTTGCTATCCATTATCTGTCCATTGCAAAGAAACTCCTTTGAATGAAACGTAAATTATCACCATTTCTGAATAAATAAAACAATTATATTCTATGTAAGTTTTTCTTTTGAAAGTCATAACATACAATATTTTTTTTGTATAAAAGGAAAAAAACATAGGAATTAAAGAAATATGAAAAAAAAATTAACTACACAGACAACACTGATTACACAATGTGGATGATATATATAGGTAGGTTATAGGAAAATAACATTCACAGTCAGTTAGGTGCTCTTGAAGATGGGATCCAGACGGACCCGAAACCGGTCGAGCTTTTCTAGGACTTTATGAGGTATGACGGATTGTATTATTACTAATTCCAATATTTTTTTGATCGAAATAAGTAATGAAATATTAAAATTTGTATAAATATGTAATAAAATAACTGAAGACGACTTGTTTGATGCGCCAGTTACGCTCAGTAGAGCATGAGGGCGGATTGATAAGTCAGAGATTTGAACTTCCCGCGCAGTTACTCCAAATGCAACAGTGCTGCCGTCATCTTAATCTATTAGTGGACCACTATCTAATTATCAGCCAGCTACCACCAGAATGATATGCCCATCCAGCATATTCTCCTGATTTAGCCCCCTGCGACTATTTTCTGTTTCCAAACCTAATGAAATGGCTGGGCTGTAAAAGATTTTAGTCGAATGAACAAGTCATTACCGAAACAAACGCGTATTTTGAGAGCTTTGAGAAAACGTATTATTTGGAGGGAATAAAAAAATTAGAAAAACACTGGACTAAATGTATATCGAGCTAAAAGGTGACCATGTAGAAAAATAAAATGTTTTTTTGCCGAAAAAATTTTGTTTTATTCAAAAAGTCACGGATTTATCAAACCACCCTCGTATAATTTGTCCGTTCATGGTCAGAACTTGACTAGTTTGCTTTCAAGGTTTCAGACAAAATTTTATTCTACTTGAAACCTTTACAGCGCAATAAAAGAAAAAGAAAGAAATCATAAATAACTGAAAACACGTATTATTCTAGATAAATTAAAGTAGTTATAGTACTTTAGAATTAAGTTAAAAGCTTGAAGAGTAAAGGTTTAAAATAACAATATCGTAAGCACGTTTAGAAGGTTTTAGGTTATTCAGAACATAAGATATTAATGTTTGTTTTTACTAAAGAGACTGATTATAAATTTACTTTGCAATATTAAATTTTTTGCGTGTAAAAATGAAATATGGATATCTAAAAGATATGGCACTTTAGTGTTGATTAAAGTTAGTTCTCTGCGAAGCTTTTTAAACATATATTCTCTGGCTAACAGGTGCCGTCCGAATACCTGTTAAGAGGTAGAAAACGCGGATAGTTATTAAGATGAGATTGCTGACAGCCTTTAGAATGGTGAATAAGAGTGTGTGGGCGTGGGCGTAAGGATCAATCAACTGCCTTATTGACTCTGAAATTACGACCAACGCTTTTATGACCCACTTACCACCTTGTGTCTCCTCTCAACCAAACAATCTCAGCTCCTCAGTTATCTTCTTGATCACACATTCAATCATTGATCACACGATATCATAGCAGTAGTCCCTAGCACTGATAACACAAGAATATATCTCATCATTTTAGATTTATTGTAGAGAAAAAAGCCCTATTATACATAACATTTATTTCATCACTTCATTTACGGTCACTTCCTAGGGGCCAGTTTAGCACAGTTGTTAACGTACTCGCCTCATAACTGGTAGATCCTTGGTTCGATCCCCATCTGGCTCACAGTTTATTGACGCGGGAGGTGAATAATCCGAGGATGTCGTCCCACAAAGCCTGTTTTGATTACTCATGTTTCTCGACCTCTCAGCCATTTCATGAACAAAGCATAAAATAGATCTATGTTTTCTTTACGTAAACTCTTTAGATATATGGAATGGTCTACTACATCCTCAACAAGGAGAGACGTGACCAAGCCCACCGAAGGGCTGGATTGTGTCCAGTTTGGATCGTATTTCTTTTTATTAAGTGAAGATCTATATATATATATATATATATAAAGATTTGACATAAACACGTCAAATAGCAATCAATGATCAAACCACAATAAGAAAATGGGAAAACAGGACTAAGATCTTTTAACTGTAACATGCGGTCTTCGTCAGAGTCAAAAACCCAACTGAAACATTAGATGCAGAGAACATCTGGTGAGGGGAAGAGTGGTATTTTAAAAGGGTGAAAGTGCAAGAAAGGACTAATGTCCAGAAAGGGATATTTTGGGAAACAAAGGAGTACAGTAAGAAAGAGCGAAAAACTATCCTATAGTAGCTGTCAACCCTATATAAATATATATATTGTTATAGGTAGGTAGACCACAAATCTTCTTTTAAACAGTTTCGCTTAACTAGTATACTCGTATATCCATATATATATATATATATCCAAAAATTGTTCTTGACCTCTTCTATTCTATTCTATGTTTTGTTATTGAGGGTTAGGTCAAAATTGACCTAGCCCTCAATAACAAAACATAATATATATATATATATATATATATATATACAGTCGCAATGAAATGAAAAATATCGGATATAGTGATACATGCATATGGATAGTGCGATTTTAACATTTGCAGTGAACATGGTACATTTAGAAGAATGGATGCTGCTGCGAGGAAGGAAAAAAATTAGATTTTTACGTCATCAAGAAAGCTTTCAGCAATTACTTTCCTGTGTATAGTTTA